>JAYMSW010004029.1:0-11449 GCA_036897725.1 Erodium texanum
GAGTCAAACTCAAGTTTTAATATCTATTTCCAAACCGAATTCAAGCTTAACCGTATAAGCTCGTTCTAGCCAAAGCCAAGCAAAAAAAATTTCAAGCCGAGCACAGACAAATTTGGGCTCAATTCAGCTTGTTTACATCCATAATCTTGGTCAATCAAAACATGATTTATTGATTGTTATTAAATGAATTACTCTCTGAACATACCATCTAGTTCACGGATAGCATCTTGTGCATCCCTGCGATCATCAAAGTCAATGAAAGCATAACCCGGGGGTCGTCGAGCAACCCACACACTGCAGTAGAAAAAACAATTGAGATAAAAATGATAAATAATCCAGAAATTAAAAAAAGTTATAAGAAAAAACTATTGTGCATCTGACAAGTAACACAAACAAGAGAAAACTGTGTTCAGCAATTGTGGACCTACAAAATTTAATTGCACTGCATGCCGACACAGCCAGCACAAAGCAGATCTTGCACAAGTAGAATATTGTTATACAACTCAAGGAATATCTTCACATTTTAAATGTTTCTTTACACTGCTGGAGATGATTAGCCAATTTACTAAATGGAATAAAAATGTAGCAAAACCCCAAACTAAGACAAACCTCATGCGAGATGTTATAATTAAAAATTTGCTGACAGCTAATTAGTAAATAAAAATGGCAACAAAATTAGTTAGAGAACAATAAATTCTGACTCATAAAACAAAGGCATATTGTACAAAACTAGAAGGCTGACATGGTATCATAAGTAGTTCATATGCAAGACAAAGGAAACAAAGTCCTATTCATGTTTATTTACTTGTGTCCCCAAATAAGTCTATATCCAGACCAACAGATCAGCATCTAATCCATTGATAACCACTGAAACCTAAAAACCTCATCTTCATTCGTATGAAAATAAAAATATTTGCATACCTGCGTATGACACCAAAAACGCGAAATTCATCTTCAAGATCGCGCTCAGAGACTCTCGGGTCCAAGTTGCCCACATACACACGAGACATTGTTTCTAAACAAAGCTTCAAAAAGCAAAACGGCCATGTTAGATCTTTTCCATTAGCCACAAACATTAGGGTTAACGAAAATGCTGCTCGAAGAGAAACAAGGGCTTTCCTATCCGTGCAAACAAGCCGGAATGGTTCGTATACCGAACAAACGAGTAGAAATTGCATATTTGAAAAGAAGAAAATTCTGAAACGCAATTAAGGCTCGTCATGTTCAACATACTGAGAACTTCTAGATGTGAATCACATAGAAAAGAGAAAGTTTCGGGCACTGAGAGTGAGAGAAGGAGATAGATCTAAACCTGGTTGAAGAGAATTGCAGATGACAGAGAAACCCTAGCAGCAATCAAACCGTTTCTCTTCTGATCTGTTGGACGAAGAGATTGAGAATGTCGAGCTTTGGGGTTTTATATCAAAAATAGAAATTACCATCGAGTCCCCGAAACCAGTAAAATAGTTCTCTTGCCGCCATATTTTTAATTATTTGCAATTCAGCCAAATTTTGGTTTAGCTGGCACTTCTGTAAATAAAAAGAGTTGAAATTATGGACCATTACTATTATTTATCCATTTTCTACAATTTTCTGCTTTGTACAATTTTCTCTTAGGGAAAACGTTAACGTAGTAGTGGCGGTAGTGGCTCTACGTTTGTTAGGTTTCAACGTGGCCCTGGTATTGGTGCTGACACCGGTGTTTCTGTATTTTTTAATATATAATTTTTCCGAATTTCGTGAAGACTAGCCGTCTACATCACGCACCCAAGCCACATGCAGGTCGTTAAGGAATCGGTCCTCCCAATCTGCAAGGCTTATGGCCTTCGATTGGGTCGCCGATGAACTTTCCGAAGCAATGGCTCGAAACCTGGATCTGCGATTCGCGTGATGTTACTGAAATTGAAGGAGGGTTTGTGGGAGGAAGCAAAGTGTAAGATTCTGGGGGTTATCAGAGAAGGTAAGTGAGTGGGCTTTTCATCTTCTTCTCCAACCTCCGGTGGGTCTTCCTCGTTACCAGCGGTCTTGTCTTTGAGCCACGGCTCCTCGACTATGTTGATGTTGAAGACGGTGAAGCTGGTCGACGTCGTGGCCCCGATTCGCTGGATCTCTCTGATGCGGAAGTGATTTTTTTATAATTCTTCTTCTTGCTTTGTGCGCCTGGCATCTCCTCTTTGTGGAGAGATTATTTTGCCTTAGCAGCGGTGTTGACCAGTGCTAATGCATTGTCAGTACCAACATCAATGCGATAGCCTTGCCCTTACTTATCATTTCTGTAAATTGTTTTTTATATTAATTTTTAAATAAATAAATAAAATTAGTCGAAAAACGTTCAAACCTTAAACACGGGTATGTCACATTATTTGAAAGTTTTAAAAATTTCCAACCTACCTTTCTTTGGCTAAGCTCGGCAGGGCATGAACCGTGAGTCAACAACTTCACAAGATCTTGTCACTTATAAGTATGAGATCAAATAATCCCCAGGGCTTGACGGTTTAAACTCAAGATTTTCTGAACGATATTGGGGGGCGTTAAAGGGAGATCTATTGAGTCTGGTCACAAATTTTACGACAACCAAAAGATTATCAAACAGACTGAACGAGACACATCTGATACTGATTCCAAAGAAGAACCAGTCTTAGTAAATGGGAGCTTCTGCAGCGCTTCAAAGTACTGTTGGGGCTTGGAGAGAAACGGAGGGAGATCATCTATAGAAGTTTGTATGGCATGCTAAGGTCCCTCATCATCTCCGGCTACTTACATGGCGCGCGTTAATGGGCATTTCCCCTAAACTTCATCTCTTATCAATCAGGAAGGTTCAGGTACCATCTACATGTCCATATTGTGGGTTGCAACCTGAAACAACAATCCATTGCCTCCGTGAATGCACTTTTACGAAAAATTGTTGGAATCTGGTGTTGACCACCCCGAACTCTATCATCGGGGAGGAATTTAGGAGTTAGGGCTCAAATGTATTCGAAGCAGTTTGGAAATCACAGGTCGCATAGGTATTAATGGTTATCGGTGAATCTGAAACAACAATACATTGCCACCGTGGATGCACTTTTACGAAAACTTATTGGGACCTGGTGTTGACCACCCTTAATCCTATCATCATAGAGGAATTTAGGAGTTCAGGCTCAAATGTATTCAAAGCAGTTTCAAAATCACAAGTCGCATAGGTATTTGTGGTCATCGATGCAACCGAGGCACTCAGTAACGCTCGGGGTCTGACAAAAAGTGACAACACGCCAGACAGGATCATCTCACGAGAACGGTTCGAATATCGATCCTAGGAAAATGGCCAATTTGTCATGACAACTTGCTTAATACCTGCGAGGAAAGGAGCCCAAGAGGTCTAGAGAGGCGACATGAGTTGGGAAGGGTTAAACTGAACTGTGATGTAGCTTGTGGATGTCAAGAATTTTTGGGTTTTAGATGAGTGTTGTGTGGAAACTCATTAGAATTCGGGACGCCCGTAGTTAGGTTAAGGAGAAGAGTTGGTCCAATTTTAATATTGAAACAGACTGCTAAGTTGGCGGGTCCCTTGTCAACGGCTCAACATTATTATCCTCATCTCAGGGCTTTTGGTGCAAGATTGTAGAAGTTTATTGACTCAATTCCTCGACACGAATATTTAGTTTCTTAAGAGAACATAAAAACAAAAGCCACTTATTTCTTAGCTCGTCTTGCTCTACCTCTCGTAGACCCTATCCGTAGGGATTGTTTCCCTCAGAGCTTATGTCTATTGTCTTATCAGGCTCCGTCATGGAGCAATAAATCATGATTTTATGTCCAAAAAAATTGTTATAGTGTTAAACATAAATACTAAATCACGTGGTTTAATTTCAAGTATCAAATGAGTATGGGAGCAAAATTAGAATATCAAACTTGAAAAACACCTAAATTTGGAGGATGATCTCCATTATTGGGATTTATAATTTTTGGAATCAATATTTGGATGATTTTTTTTTAGAAAAGTTGTCGTCAATTTTATTTATCAACCGGAAGATATACATATTATCTGTTGACGTTCAAGACAAAAGTCTTTACAAACATAGACTTGGTGGAAATATATTTCCTGCAGTCAGCTTCTCACAGAGCATAGCTCGCGTACCGCTTAGTGTCTATACCTAAGTGAAAGGACCTGAAAACATATTGAAATGCGCATTTAAGCAGACCAACGTATGAGATTATACCAACCGACATTGGCAATAAAACCCACCGACGCTAGCAACTTATTAACTAAAAACAACTAAAACACATAACCTAAAAAAACAACTCAAAAAAAGGCTTTCTCTGTACCGGACTTCTACGAATCAGCTAACTCCCGAGTAAGGCGGTGATGGATCTTGCAAAGCCGATGGATCAAAACAAAGTTGAGCGACGGCCTGGGCAAGGGCGGTGACAGGCTGGGTGATGGCGACGTGGGCGGGGAGGAGGGACAGCGTGAAGGCAGCAAATCCGGGAGAGGCTACCATCGGGCAGAGAGGGAGAGAGCAGCCTCTTCCCCCTCTCCAACAAGCGACGACTATGATTTCTCTCTCTCAACTATCCTTTTTATGAGCAACTATCATGTTTAATTCTTGTATCAGCAGAGAAGATAAAGAGTTTTTTTATTTTAACCTTCAAAAATGTGGGGAAGAAGTGCATATTTCTATTTGGTAATAATTTGTTATGTCATGTTCTAAATTGAGTGTAAGATCTCGATGGCTCTCTCTTCTACTCTCTAGCCATTTATTTTTAATTCCTATGTTGATAATAATATGCTCTACGGAGAATATGACTCTGAATGAGGTGCGTTATATATGTATGGAACGTCACATATTATCTATTCATCTATCTATTTGTATGTAAAAATCTACATTATCATGCAGGGGCGGGTTTAAAGTGATAGAAGGTATTTTTAAGAATACCATATATCGAGAAAGTACTATAAAATCGTAGAGTTTTCAGTTACTTTCGATTTGATATCTTACGGGTCTAAATGAAGTTCGTAAGAAAAAGTTATAGTTATTAGAAGATCTGTTGCATGTTATTTGGTTCCTTTTTAAATAAAACTTCTATAAAAGTTTTTAACAACTCGATTCACAATTCGCTACATGATATATTGGATATTCTGATATTATTTATTGATAGTTGGAAGAATACCCTAAACTAAATTTTTCTTCCCAGCCTCAAGTGTTCTTTTGTAAATTTAATATCATATACTCAGTATCATTTAAATATCTCTCTTTTAGAAGCATATCTACGTTACTGTTTCAATCTCTACTTAAGCTTGAAAAGTGTTGATCATATCTACATTATTGTTTTAATCTCACTTGTACCATTTTTAATGTGCACTTTGAATGGTTCACCATGTACTTTAGCAAGATTATTTTGAAGGACAGTAGCCGTTATTTCTTTTAAGGTCTGTACCTTTAAACATATATTTTTTTCACCCAGATAAACGTATTACTGACATCCATTCTATTGTGATAATCAAGATCATTAATCATGACCTTAAGTTTAAGAATATCATTATCACAAGTGAGTTCATCTAAATTTCTCGAGACAATTCATCTCCTGAACGAATTTTGTAGTGTCGAAAATAATTTGTTATTGTCTCTTGTTGAGCATTAATAGTCCAAGCCGAGATTACAAGATTGATAGCACCCAAAACATTAATCTTAACTGAATCAGATTGTCATAACGTAAAACCCGTAAAACCTCATATGATGGCCGATAGTGCATATTGAAAACTCTTATTATTCCTACATTACAAGGTTGAACTTTTGATGTCATGTGGGTGGTAAGAAGAGTAACTCAACATTTTGCAACTATGTGATAGTGCAACTAGATTAATTAATATCTCTATAAATTAATAAAATATCACGATACCTACGTTATTAATTTATAGAGATTTTATTGTATCACTCATAGTCGATTCAAAAATTTCAAACACTTCCATCAACTCTCAACCCTAGGCAACCTTCCATGCAATATTGCCTAAGGGCCGGTCCATACCCGTAACTTTACTATGCTCAAAATTATTGCATATTTATTTTCAAATATTAGAAAGACACAATTAGAAATTATAAAAAGGGAAAACTATATAAACCAATAGTGAATTTAACCATGTTTTGCAAAAACTAATGGTGAATTATTAGGTTTGTAAAAAACACCGTTCATGTATTAGAAATATTTGCAAACTGTTAGCTTTTTTAATGAAAAAATCATTCTACCCCTCCCTCCTGATTTAAGGGTTGGGTTTTAGGGTTTGTTTTGAGAATATTGTAATTTTAGGGTTTAGATTTGGAGAGAGAGTATTGTAGGGTTCATTATTTAGGGTTTGAATAATTTAGGGTTTACTTACAGATATGGGTATTTTAGGGATTTCAAAAACTATTAGTCTAAAAACTGTCAAATTTAACGAATTGCAAACAGAAAAATTCTTCACTGATACATTTTACTGATAACATAAAATGACCGATACTTTTTGAACATATATATTTCGGCGCCATTAAAAAATGAACTTAATACTTATAAAAATGTGGCACATGGAAACCTTAGAAATTACAAATCCACGTACACAAATCTTTCAAAACTCACTATCTCAATGGAACCGTAAACAGTAAAGACAGCCGATATTTGTAACACCAAATCATGGATTAGGTTACATATTATTAAAAATGTTAATAATAGAAGTAGTCGTACTTTTATTTCTCAACAACGTATCATTAAAGGATCAATTCTCATATTCAAATCATCGAACAAAACAATATTACTATTCCATAAAGGCTGAAAACTACTAGAGACATATTTTACTAACTTACATTCACAATTAGAAATTACGGAGGGGATTTACCATTGGAAACTTGCATCACGAAGGGTAGACGGAGAGAAGGGTTTGATCCATGTAGCGCTATAGAAGAAATCCTTGACACCGAAGCAATCTTTGCTTGAATAATTCGTGTGAAACGAAAGGTATCTCTTCTGACTGAGAGAATAGAACAAATAGACGCCTTCATGAAACATTGGGAAATAGATCTTGTTATGCATTCCTTTCAAATCGGTTGATTCCAGATAAGAACTTCCATGACCGAGGAATAGCATTTTGTTTTCCAAGCCGGTTTGCCCTAGCCAGCTACTCTTCTTCATTCTTGTGTTCATCTTTGAACATTCAACCCTTTTGTCCTTATGAACCAAGACTCTCAATAGCTCTCCCTTGTTCCTTTCCACTAGGTAACATCGACTAAGCGAACCACGTAGATGTTCTGAGTAGGGAATGCCAAGAAAACTCCATCTAGGTCTCGGGTCACTAGGATCAAATACTCCCAAATATCCATCTTTCCCCAAACAATAGCACCGCCCGTTATGTAAAATCGGAGCGGCGCCTTGAGAGATAAGATGAAAGATTGTGTCTTATTCCGATCATTGTAAAATGTATGTACAGTCCAATTTTCTTCGCCACGCCTGATGATGTGACACCGCATGCCGTGTATAGGAAGTCCTATGACAATACAGTCCGGAGAGGTAGGAGGCGAGCTGAAGAACCAATATGAAATCTGGTAAATTGAAGGGTATTTGGGGAGCTGGATCTTTTCCTTTGAGAACGGATCAAAAAAGAAGAAGTTATAGTCTGGCGTCGACATTAGTAGCCAACCGTGGTTCGAGTAACAGATGCGTGCATCTGACGCTCCAGGAATTTGCACGTGGTAAGAGCAAGTCAATACAGGGTGATAAAACTTCAAAACATTGTCTTCACATAAGGACACCGAGTATGGTAATTCCGGATAACGATGAAGGTGATGAGGCTGGATCGTCTGATGACACATATTTGAGGTTGTGAGAGCCCGTAAAGTAGACTTCAGTGATTTAGAGACGAGACACGACAGAGTCTCCTGCCAGTAGAAAAGAATCTATTTGCCCTTGAAGGTCTGGAGGAAGCTTATACATAAAACTTTGTACTCCCACCATACCTTTCTCTTTCTCAACCTCACATTCTTCCTCCATCCTTTCAATTGTCTCTCCCATGTCTATAATTCTGCTTAGAAACATGTGCATTAAGCATCAGGGTGAACTAGAAATTTAGTTTAGGATATTCCCTCAACAATAAATATATTAAAATATCAAACACATCATACAATGAGTTGGGAATCGAGTTGTTCGAAAGTAAAACGGGGTCAAACACAGATCTTCAAATAACCATAACTTTTTCATACGAACCCCAATTTAGGCCAATATGATATTAAATCGAAGGTAACTGAAAGTTCTACTATTTTATAATACTTTCACGACTGAAGGAATTCCTGGAAATATCCTTTACCCCTCTTAATTCGCCCCTAAGCATCACTATATGAACTCATTCGATACAAACATGAATTAAATACATATAGCAACTTTGAGAGTAAGTAAAACATATTTAATTTCGTACCTGGTTCAGTTCTGAAATATTTGATCGACCACTATCGATATTGTGGGTTTGTCCTGTAAATATCCCTTTATATAGAATCCAATTTCCTTGTAAATTTACTTTCCTTATCTGATTAATTAGTACGTAGAAGCTTAGCTTTCCTATTCTTTTATTGTCTTGTAAATTTTGGTAGTTTCTTAATCCTTTTTCTTTCCGAATTTACTTTCCTTGTCTGATTCTCTTATCTTTTTTCTCTTAATTTCCCTTTATCTCCGAATTTCCTTTCCTTTTCCAACTTTCCTATACCATGATCCGCACGAGTATATATATATATAGACTAGGTTTATAATTAGGAATATTAAGCCTATATATATATATACTAGGTTTCATGTGAAAATATACAGTTATGAAATCAAGCTGAGGAGAGTACAAAATTGTTGGGGCACAATTAGATCCATGGTTGTTGATTCAGGACGGCAAGGAATGGGAGAGGCAAACATTCGTGAGCCTATCACAACGACGGCATTACACTAATTCTATTGCAGACTTGAAGGGTAAACTTATACTCGGTTGTAGCTACAATTGGTTGGTGTTAGCTGAAGTAGATTCAGCTTCTGATGTTTGTTATCTCTTCAATATCGTCACCATGGACAAGATTGACCTTCCCCCACTAGATATTTCATGTTTCCCTATCCGTTTATGTATTTTGACCTCACCGCCTGACCAACCTGATTGTCACATACTGTTTATTTGTGAGAAGCATGTGTTATTCTGTCGGATTGGCGACACTGAATTTATCAGGCAAGGAATCGAAATCTATATATGTCATGGCACGGTGTTCGAAGGAAAGATATATTGTCTGATAGAGGACAATGCGTTGGTCACGGTAGAAATCGTGTCACCGCCTAGACTATGTTTCAAACCTTGTATAGTGAACGAGTTACCAATGATATATTTTCCTGAGATCCTAACGCATATGTATTATTTGGTTCCTTTCAATGGTGAGCTCATAGTGGTATGTAAGATGCTTTCTGGGCCGCAGGGCGAAGAAGCTTGTGGTTTCAGAGTTTTCCGAATAGATTTTGTCGAGCAAAAGTGGACGAGAGTCAAGTCCATAGGTGAAAGAACAATTTTTCTTTCCTCGTATGGTCTTTTTTGTTCCTCGTACGGTTTTTGTTGTGAGGTGTCCGAACGAGTTGAGAAAAACTGTATTTATTTTATTGAAGATTACGATAAACATGTTTACATTTTCAATCTAGAAGATCGGAGCATTTCGAGGTCGCTGCCATGTCCGATTGTAAAAGGTGGGAGCATAGATTCTAGTTGGGTTATGATTAGTTAAGTTTTCAAAATTGTATTAGTGTTCTAAACTTTTAACATAATTGTAGAAGGTGGAATCATAGATTCTAGTTGTATTATGATTAGTTAAGTTTTCTAAACTGTTCTAAATTCTTAATATAATTGTTTGGTCTTAATTTGTATTACAGTATCTATTTGCTTGATTGATTTAGGGGTAAATGTAAATACATACTTTCGCTTTTGACCTTTTGTATCAATATCACACCCTAAACGACCGTAAAATCCATATTTTCTATTAATTTAGATGGAAAATAATTGATTTTTTTTCAAAAATACCCAAAATACCCCTCCCAAACCCTAAAGCTAAACTCTAGCTGGCGGTGGTGGTAGTCGGCGGCGATGGAGGCAGTGGCGGAGCCAGCTTTTTCGATTAGTGGGGGGCATTAAATTTTTTAATGACAAAATAATGTTAAAAAAATATATTAATATTGCATGAAAATACAATAAATATTACTTATTACAAAACATGATGTCTAGATTTTATATTCTAAAAATACTGTAAAACGCTTTTATTGTCAATACAATAAAAAAATTCTCTCTCGATGTATGCAATCATACTATATATCACTCGCCCATTGATCTTCAATTGATTTTAGAAAGCTAAACAATAGCTTAAATGAAAGTAAGTAGACATTGACTAATAATAAATATATAACATATACGAAATTAATAAAACTTGAAATAGTAAAAAAAAAAATTAATTGATTTCAAAAAATGGTATCCAATTAAGAAATTAAAATTAGATAATTAAAAAGTTATACAAAATTAAAGTAAGAAACTTAATTATTAATGGGTAATTATTACTACCTAATAAAAAAAAAAACCGATTTTTTCACAACTCTACAAGTAACTCCGCCTATGGAAGGAGGCGTAAGTTGAAGTTTAGGATGAAATTCTGACGGATTGTGAGAGGTATTTTAGACATTTTATGATATTAACAGAGTTAAAATTTTTAACAGAAAAATTGGTTTTCTTCTAACAAGTTTAAAGTGGGTGTGTATTTATATTAACCCTTTTAATGGATAGGTACAGATTCTGCAACCACCCTGATTCTATAAAGGCCCAATTAACTAGCGAGCAGTCTGATAAGTTAGGGCCTATGGTTCCATCGAGGCCCAATTTACTAGGAAGCAGGTTTGGGCCTACTGAGTTACAAGCAGTGGTTGACTGAGTCAAGACCTAGGATTGATTAGTTGACACCTAGGATTGATTAGTGTTATTTTAAACTAGAGAAAGTTTTAGCGCTTTGCGGCATAGTTATATAAATGATTTTGATCCTTAATAATTATATATGAATTCTTTATCTTTGTCAAGGAAAATTATATCAAAACTAATTAATTCTACCATTTTATTTTATTGTTGTTCAAATATTACAACATCCTACATATCCTTATCATAGCATGTAGATATAATATCATTTTAAAGATCCTTGAGAGAAGAAAACTCTACTAAGCAACAATGATTCTTGATATGTAAGAATTCAATAACCGTAGAAAGTAATGAACACTTTATTTACAAAGAGAAAAAGTTATTTTATATTCTTGCATTTGTAACTCTAAACTTACATGCAAATAAAAGACTAATCCAAGAAAAGTAAGAACAACCATTTGCATAAAAAGAATTACATCCTGCACTTCCATACTTGTGTGTCATTTTTCTTATCCTTCTTTTTGTATTTTATCACAAATGCATTCT
>JAYMSW010004030.1:0-11446 GCA_036897725.1 Erodium texanum
GACGACCAGCAAAAGACTATTTCTCTCCCAATCGACTAAGGGAGTCGACAGCATTGGAGGTGATCTAATAACTTAAGCATTTGGATCAAGGTGAGTTTAATATGGTATCAGAACTTCGTTTGGAATTATTGTGACACTTAAGCTTCCTCTAAATACATATATTCTTGATCTACGTGTGAAGCCATTGTTTTGGTCTACCAGCACATAAGTGTTAAAGTGTGGCATGCGGAGAGAGAATGTAGTCATAGTGACCACTTGATATACTAGCAGGGACTTGCACCCAACAACTTGAGTTTTGAGGTTAAAGTAAGTTCAACCAATACTAACTTGACAGCACCCAATAACTTGAGTTTTGAGGTTAAAGTAAGTTCAACCAATACTAACTTGACAGCCCCAGCATCCCAAATATGCGATGGTCCTTGCAAAACTAAGAAAGAGCAGCCACCACAAGTTTTTTTATTTGTAGCCAATTTTCGGCAAAAATGTCTGCAGCCCTACTAGGAAGAGTTGATAGATTTGATTTATTCACATGACTAAAATAGGAATATAATTGGAAGAGTTGGTTCACTTCTTCCCATGACTAAGAAGATAGGAACATACTCTTCAAAGTTGATAGTGTCTTTGAGAGTTCCCTCGTTAACAGATTTCTTAAACCCAACCCCATTCGATCCGAATCTGGGACCATAACATGTTGTCGTCCGCACATCCACTTGGTTGGCCTGTCAAGTCTCCAGTCCATACCTTTTCAATTTTCATCCCCTCGCCAACGGAATGGAGGGCGGAGAAAACTATTCGGCGCACTCAATAGTTCAAGTCTTCGCCCAACCGAGGGCAGACCGACATGGCCCAACTCAATGAGGCAACGGAATGGAGGGCGGAGTGCCATTTCATGCTGAATGTCATGCCCTCCAACTCAATGAGGCAATGTTCGCCACTTCGGTGGCATGGGTACTAGGTATCGCATCGGTGGAGGCTGCACCGAAGCCATCCACGGTCCCCATGACCCCACATCCTCATCGAGGATGTCGAGGTCATAGCGGGGGAGAAATGTCACATCCTGCAAGATCCAAATTAAATTTTGCCGATCCTCTCCACGAGTGCTAAATTTTCTAGTGCATATTTTGTCCCAATCACGACGTGGTGTGCGAGTTTTCCTGACGTGCTTGCCAAGCACGACGATGTAGGCACGACCTTGACAAGAATATCTTTGGTGTAAAAAAGTCAAATCAGGATCTGCACCATCCCCAAGTTTAGAGCCAAACCGACTACTCCAAGAGCACTCATCCATATACCAGGGTACAAATAACATAAAGAAACATAACCAACGTTTAATGGAAAAAGCAACCCCAAAAATTTGGGACCAAAAATAGTTAGCAGTGACCACTGAATAAGTTTCTTCGATTTGAGTTGGATAAAAGTACGGAATGTATCTGCACCATCCCCAAGTATGGCTATGCAATATTTAGGTGGTGCATAATTGATTTGCATACACCAATATGTTATGGCAAAGCACAAGACGGTGTACTGGTTTTTGCATCCACTTAGCACGAGGTGGCATGCTAAGCACAAGGTGGCAGCGCCGAGCTTTTTGTGATCCACACGCAAGCACGACATGAAGATCTAAGTGCTTGTGCCCAACACATGGATGAATGATCCTAGCATGAGTTGGCACATATTCTACACAAGCACACATATGGTGGCCTTGTCCAAGCAAGAGGTCCCATGCTCACATTCATGGTGGACAATTACACATCTACATAAGCATGAGGTGCCAACATTTCATCCATTCAAGGACATGCACCTAGGTGATGCATGTAGGTGATTCTGCTCAAGGAGGAGGAGGTTGTTTCTCATGAATCAAATCATGCAAGGAGCTTCCAAACTTTGTGTATAAATACCTAGAACTACAGGCTAGAAATCCATTCATCCATTTCCTTTCCAAATAGGTGTATTACTAGTTTGTACTTTGTCTTTTCCACTTCAATATAATATTACTTTGTGCACTAGTCTTGTCCATACATTACTTTGTTGGTTTCCTTGACATTTCCAAGTGATGATATCATTCCGCTGCGCATCATTACAAAAGGCTTAACTTAGATCCATATCTGGACGTCCTCCCAAGTCTAAGTGTCGGCCAATCCGCGAGACCTAGATCATGTTCTCTTGGGCTGTCACACTAAGCCCAAATAATAGAGTGAAGCTAGCCAGAATACTAAGATGAGTTAAGTTCAGTCACGATAGAGGCAGAGAATTCACTAAAATTGAGCATTTTAGGTTCCTAGCATCAATAGTTCAAACTGATGGATTGAAGAGGGTCTCAAAATTGGAACATATGAGATAAAATGGAGAGAATTTTTATAAGTTATATAAGGTTCCTCCAAATTTAATAAGTAAATATTTAAGGTTGCCATATGTTCAGCTATGTTGTACAATATTAAATTCTAAAATATATACTATTATTTATTCTTAACTTATTGAGAATTTGTTCAATATAATGAAAGCATTCCTTTATATAGGGATTAACTCTATACTAAATAGGAAATACAATAATGCTAAGCAACATAAAACCAAGAAAAGGAAATAGAAAACTAGGAATAGGAAATACTTGTAACAGGAAATTGAAAAACCCATAGAGCAGAATGGTCCTACGGAAAGTGTGCACAATGATGTTAATCCCAATGAAGACACAAGATCAACATAATTAAGGAGAAACAGACGGCAATGCAAGGAGTGTAAAATGAGAATGCACACAGCAGATCTCCAATGATCTTGTTGAAATATGTAGGTAGCCGAACTACTATGGTTTTTAGAAAGTTTTCTTGTTTCTGTTTTGTTATTATAGGAAACTTGGGCTATTTAATTTTTGCTAGTTGAGATAATTCTTTAAGAATTTCATTTATTTATAATTCCATATACCATCAATCCCTCTATTCCTAAAATATGTGAAGTATTTGATTTTGTTGCAAAAATTAAGGCTTGTTGAAGTTATCACTACTCTTTTCCACATGACCTCATGTGCTCAAGCTTGCTAGCACAATCAAGTGGCAATACATAACGTATACAAAGATAATAGCGCTTCCTCAAGAGGAAAGTGGGCACACATTTTAGAACATCCAAGTTAAGAAAGCAAGACACTTACTGTGGCACAGATTGGAACTACTATATCTGCTAAATAATAATTTACTAATTTAAGCTAAGGCAACCACAAGGAAAATTAACTATCCCAGCCAATAGCTGTTCAGATTCCAGTCTAGTTTTAGAAAATATATGGTCACTTGAGGTTTTAAACGTTCTTGCATTCCATTTCAGGAAATACTATATGGACTTTATGAGCTTGCTCATAGTGAGCTGGGATTTCGATTTCAGGAAATGCAAGAGCATAAAAAACAGAAGAGACCAAATTGTATTCTCCACTTCTGCAGGAGTACCCGAAGCAACTTTAGCAAGTACCACTACTGGGTCAATTTTTTGATATTAAATTACATGGCTAGAAAGACTCCAGACACTAACATGTGTATCTACCTATACTATTATTGCCAAGTGTGCATAAGTAATGTCGACAGGAATGGCAATCACTTGCATATATCAATACATAAATAAACCAAATTAGTAAAATACCTTTTTCTATAAGCAGAACAAGAATCCTTCCATGTCAAAGCATTATTTGATGCCAGCCCAAATCCATCCAGTAAAACTTCAAGTCCTCCAATGCTCTTAAAATGGCTTTGACCTCGTGAATTCTCATATAATGCTAGATGGAGGGTTCTCAAAGTCAAATACAAAAGCCTTATATCCATATGCACTTCTTTCATACACAATCTTCTGATTACGCGCAGCAGCTCTGGAAGACAATAAATTTATTAGTGAAGGAACAAATGCAAAGATATATTCAGTAACATGCAAACATTACTTCAAATACTGCCAAAACAAACATTGCAGATGAAGAAAGCCCAATTTAGGCAGTTAAGTTGGTACCAATTGTCTTATAATGCTAAAATTTGCCACTCAGGGTTCTGACAAGGAAGGTTTTGGTTGAGGTTCTTTTCCACATGGATAATGTACAAAATACAAAAAGAACATTACGGATGAAACCAAGTGTGGACCACCTGTCCCCCAACCGCCAACAATAAAAATAGAAAATACAACTGACACTGTAACAATCTTTAGAAATGCCAAAGGTCAAAATTTTCACTTAAATCTCAACTTCTGCTGCAGTACAGATTAAATTAACTCCAACTTTCATGGAATCTAAGGTCCAGAAAATCATTCTCAGTCAAAGCAGTTGTGAAATGTGAAACCAATCAAGGGTTGAGAAAGCATGTCATAGAGCCCCAATGAAATGATATAAGCTCGTGCTATACGTCAAGAAATGCAAAGTTTAGAAGGACATGAGTACTTATTTTCAGGGTAAAGCTTTCAGAAGTGCTCACGGGTTATTTCTGTGTTACAAAGTAGAAAACGAGTAAATAAAACTTGAAATTGCCTACCTTACCTACTAACCAATTAAGGCCACCAGCTTCCATCACTGACATAACTGCCTTCTGGTGCCACTGTAGCCTTGCTTGACGAATTTGAGATTTCAAACTACTGGAAGAATCAACTGGTGACGCCGTAGCCATTGGAACCGAAAGCTCTATAGTATTATTGTACAACTGTGCATTCTCAAGTACGTTTGTATTTAACTCAATAAAATTATGTATTATGGACACAACATATACAAGAATTTGTTGCATAAGACCGATCATCTCCACAGTTGTGTTGGAGTTACTTTCATCAGAAGACAGTGCACCAGCTAATGTTTTCAGTTGGACAACAACCCCTGAAATGAAAAAATCCAGTGGGATAATATGAGAAAACTAACCAATTCTTGTCATGTAAAAATTTGAAATAACAGAAATAGTCAACCGTGGAGATACATAGATGCCCATACAAAAATAACAGATGATGTGCAAACACATCAAGAGGAGCAGATATTGTAAGATTGCCAAAAAAAACAACATTATTCACTAGGTATAGTCTAGGAAATGGCCAATAAAGTAATGTAAACTCTAAAGAATTCTAAATGGGTCCCATGGATGCTTGTTTTTGGATTATTATTCAATTAATATACTACTCAATTTCAAAAAATTGTAAAGCATGAAAATGTAACCATCCTTCACCCTGTGAATACCCCTCAACCCATCATGTTTTATCGGTTTCCTAGCCATAGAATCTGCTCAATCTCGACTGTTAACCTTATATAATGATGCAACCCTAACATGTTGGTTAGAGGGATCCAATTGGCCACCCCATACAACGGTGCTTATGAACTTTATATTGAATGTGCTCCACAAGTCGATGACTTTCTGGGGTCTTTTTAGTACATATTTTGTCTCACTTTTAGGTGGTTTTTTAACAAACAAAAGTGTCAATTCAGTAACAACCTATGTTTGAGGAGAGATTGAGATACTCAGAATCCTATGATTTATGAGATTTATTGATGTATGGCTTAATTAGATTAGTTTAACTTACTCCATAGATTAAGCCTTTCATATTCTACTACCTATTTGATTTTGAGTCAACCATTTTAGAACCTGATAAAAAGGGATCCTGTTCTCCATCAAATGAAAGCAACATTAAAAATACCATCTCATAATCTCTACATCTTGTGTGATTGATTATATACTGTAGATATAGAATAAAACAACTTTTTCCAGATTCTCCAAACTCAGAGCAATAAAGGAACAAGAACTGGTGGAAGCATCAAGTACTCTACTTGAATGCACTGCACTATCATGGGTTGATTACCTGGTGATTATTTTGTACATTTGTTATGTAATTTATGCACACAGAGCAAGCTCTTGTACAAAAAGGGTCCGTGTATATCGTGAATGATGCAACTTTCTCTCCTTTCTCAAGTCACTAAACAATATATAAATAAGAACTAGGAGCATAGAGCACCATACTTCAGTAGACTGCGGCTACAAGTGCAATCCCTGCAACAGACACAAGAAAAAGAAAAAAAGACATGGACTGTGGTTTGCCATGTGAGGAGGAATGCTGGAAATTCAAGAATGGTAGCCTCTCATCACTGGGTGTTAAAACAAGTAGCATATAGAATACTAAGCACAGCCCAAAGATAGCCCACCAAGTCCAAAATTATAGAGATTCTAAAACTTAACAATCCACAACTACCTCTTTCAAAGTACTCATACATTAAAACACCACTTTGTTTACTTTCATATTTCAAATTTTATAACTTGCACAATAAATTACCGAAGTTGAGGCAACTTTAGATCAGACATGCATGCAAATGCTAGTAATTTATATGTAGAAAAAATAAGTATAAAAACACGGTCCTTATATCCACCTCAAAGAAACTAAGGAGAGCATTCCCAAAGACACAGAATGTTAATAGTAACAAATAAATGGAACTTAAGTTTACAAAACCCACCAAGTAACAAAAATTGCAAGAACCCATACACCTGTTAGCGCCAAATTACAAGCAACAGTAAGCATTTAAAAAGAAAGAAGTGCAAACCAAAGGCTGTATCTCAGAGGACATATTGCGGTAAAAAAATGAATTTTACCTTTCATCAGTGCAGTAAGCCTGTGAATCCCGCCATAATAGGCAAAAACTTTGCAATTATGCATTGAGCGTGTGATAACTGTTAGAGCTTCCAGCACAGGCAATCCTTCTGAAGTTATGTTCAAGCTTGTAGAAGCCCCTGACAGGTCTGCTGTTGATTGCAACATGTTGGTGTTCACTGGATGTGCATCCAACAAAAAACATGGAAAATCTTGAATCAATGTTGTAATCAATCAACAAAAAGAACAATAATCACAGAGGTAATGATAAATAGACAGTGTCGCTTATTAACAAATCATAAACTGTGTTTCTGGAAGGAAAAAAAAGTTTAACAGTAATTCACTAAATGCTTTCCCAGACTGGAATACAACTACTTAGCATTGCCATACCCATACCATTGTGCAAACATGCCAGCAACATAACAACAGGGGATTAATGCAGAGATCAGATAACTAAATTTGCTACCACAGATCTCAAGTTATAGACACCCGTAAACAGATAACTTACCCTCGAAAAAGGTACTAATAATTCTATTTGGGAAAATTAAGCAAGCCATTCACCTAAATCATCAACTGTCCCCTTACCATCTCGCCAATTAAGAAGACTCTTACCAGCAACAAATTGGGATCATCACTTCTGAGTTTTTTTTTTTCACCAAATTCATTTGGTGCTACAGATTTTTTTTTAGCATGCGAAAGAAAATATTATTAAAAAGGGATAGCACTTTTTCCAAGATGAAACCTGAAACCCCAAAAAACAGACAAGGCATGCTCCTCACAAAAGACGCATGCCAATACAAAAAGAAACCCCAAAACAGAGTACTAAACTCAGCCATTACGCAGAGGAAAGAAATGGGCACTGATAATAGCACTACAGCTAGAAAGACAAATTCATTATTAATGGTGGGCCCACAGTACATGATGGATCAGCAATAGATAGATAGTTGAAGGACGAAATGGATCTTAGAGAAAAAAAAGATACGGAGAAAAACCGAATTGTTAATCATAAGATTAACAAGTACCAGACCATCATATAGGGCCTCCAAGAAAGGTGTTCACTATGCTAGCAGTTATCAGAAGCATTAGTATGAAGAGAACTCACCATAGCAGTCAGCTGTGAACAGAAATGATTAATTTAAACTTCTCTAAAGCAATATGCCATGAACAAGAGATAAATAACTTACATTCAGAAACACAAACAGTTATTTGTATGATCTCTTCAGTTATTATCAGAATGATGTCAGCAGGATGTCCGGCCGAGCATCCAATTACTATATCGTTAGAATTTTCTGCAGGTTGGACAGAAGTTGTGACAGTCTCCAAGAGACCAGAATTAGCAGGTTCCCAATTCTTGTATACAGTCAGAAATTGCTTGAGGAAAACATGAAACAGTTTTCTCTTTTCAACCTGTAAAATCAGTGAATTAGAATGTTTTTGCAGAAATACTGGCATGGACTACCAGATATAAAGAGCCAATTCACACAAGATACAGACATGGGACATGATAAGTCAGGACAAGTACTTTCTAAGTAATTAAAATATACTTATTTTTTATCAGCTTCTAAATCTATCAAGAGCTGGGATCAAGACCATCCATTATGTAGAAGGGAGTTCTATTTTTGCCACTTGACTCAACAAGAGTTAGTAGAGAGACCCAACCAAAGTTGGAGATAAACAAGACTTTAGATGTACCGCTTGAATCCTGGTCTCAAGGAGCCAAGTTCAAGTGCTTGACCAGTTGGACAAGCAACCTTTTATGTGTAAGAAATCATATGAAGTAGTTATTAAATATGTTGAAATTTATGTATATAAATTTCAAAAAAATATATATGTTAAAATTAAATTTAACTATGAACATGTTAAATTGCAATCCAAAATATTTTTGTTACAAACTAAAAACAATAATTGTTGAAGTATCCAACATTGAAAGTGTCTGAATTTGAAATCAGTTGAGATGTCAGCCTAATAGCTAAAGCTTTTAGGTTGAGTGTGTACCATAATATTAGAACTTGTTTTTAAGGTCCTAATAATAGCCTACATTTGGGCGTTGAACTGATTCAACAGTAATTAATAAAGCTTTGAAAGGAATGCTGAGATATACTAGTATTAGAATCTCTTGATTAATGGGATTCAATGTTCATGTCTCAATTACAATAGCTTACTTAATTGCATAGATTGAGCTTTAGACAAAGAATATTAGTTACTCTAGTGACGTCATGTATAAATTGATTCTCTTATGCTATTAAATTACATTAATAACATCATTTACTATTTCTACCACTCTATAAAAAACCATCCAGGAGCTCGGGTTAACATATTAGCTGAAGTTGGGAAGTCCAAACATACCTTATCAATGGCTTTCTCATACCTCCCCCAAAGAGTATTAAGAACTGGTTCATCACCAACTTCACTGAAAAGAAAAAGGTCAACAACCAACCAAGTAAGAAAATGTTATGTTGGATTCTACGCATGGAAATAAAGGTAAGAAAAAATGAATATTCTAAATATCATTTAATTAAACTGCTAAAGAATGTGTCGAGCTTGATTTTCTAGTGTTGCTATAAATTACTGCCAACTACCAAATGTATGTTGTATGTAACCATTAAACGTGGTTGTTTAATACAACAAAGGAAACAGTTCCCCGTAGACCAGTGTTGAGGATAAAGTAGACTCACTAAGACTTATTTTCCAAGACCTACTGCAGAAATTCCAAATCACATGAATCTAGATCATAGAATCTAGAATTCCACATCAAACCTAATAGTGCCAGCATGACCAATGAGGTCCTTTCAAAGCCTAAGCTCACTTTAATTAGATTACTTGTTACCATCCCCATGCCACTTAACCTAAAGAGAAGCTCGGAAACGAGAAAGGAAATAAGTCTGAATAGTATTCTACCATATCTTTAATCCTAGTAGAGTTGCAATTATAGCATAATTAGGATTCTTAGTTGGCTTGGAGTGTTTTCCAAGTAGTGCCATTTTCCTAGTTCAGAACTTGTGTACTTAAGTACTACTTGAGAATCAAATAAAGTATCAGAAATCAATCCCTCTCGGTTACCTAGAAGAACAGCATTGATCTCATCATTTCAAGGACCCACTGCACAATCCCGAATCTAGGAATATAACACTACTATGTTCAAAAATGAGTCCACACTTAGCAGACAGAAAAAAATTTGAGCTATTAAACATCTGAAATCTACAGCCAATGCAACATGTAAACAAAAACCACAAGTTCTACATCAAATTGATTGATTTACACTTGATTGCATGTATTAGAGGCACTAAGGAATGTGCATAAATACCTGAAGCGGATGTATGGAGCAGGAGCAGCAAACTTATCACCTTGTGGGCGCCCTGAAGTAGACTCCCCTTGGAACCTATCACTGGTTGACCGCCTCAAAAGGTCGGCAACCCCTTTAACAATATTCATGGTTCCCCACATAAAATTTTCAAAAGCAATCACGAATTCACCATCTGATAATAAAGATATTAGGTAGTGGTTCAAACCAGCGAATTATCATATCTGAACTCAAGCCCACTGCTAAACTTATCATGGTCAATGAATAAGAACAAGAATATTTCACTATCCTTAGAAACTGAACTATTTATCGTTAACAATGCTCTGTTAGGATATTAAGAAACTGGGAATAAATACAAGTGGGTTGAAATGCTCCCTGTAATGGAAATTTTTCTCATCACCTCGTCTTTTCCTCCAAATTCTTGGAAAATTCACAAATAAATTCAAATATGGATGCACTAACCATTTCTTCGGCCCACTAACTAAACTTAACACCCTAGAACCATGGTTACCAAATTACGGTTCCTCTCGTGTATCATCAGACCTATTTCCAGAATCATGAATTTTACTGAAGCCTGAATCATATGGTTCATTGTTCTTTTTTAAAACTTATTATATATAAGGATAAACATCAAATAAATACCCTAAACTATAAATCTTTTTTGACACGAGTATCATGAACTATATATTTTATCAACCAACAATCCTAAAGCCTTTTCCATCCAACCTACTAACAAGAGATTTATCATTCTAGCTGAAAAAGACTTTTATCCCAAATCTCATTTCAAGTTTTTGTGTTATGATTCATCCCACTGACCGAACTATGCTCTGTTTTGTCATGCGCAGGAAAATTCAAAAAAGAAAAAAACAGTTTCATTATTTGGAAGGTTGAGCACTGAAGAACACAATGAATCTGAGACCAGTAATTTATCCCTGTGTGATTACACGAATAAATCACAAAAAGGTTTCATGAAAACAAATGCAACTTCTCGTGATGCCTAAACAGCCGATTCCAGCCCAGCTCAATGGAGAGAGTACCAGAATAAAAGAAAAATAAAATCCTAATCCAATGATCCGTAAACCTAAAACTAATATATACAAATATAAACTTCAAATTTACTAAAATCAGAGCCACAGATCAACTATGGAGGATAATTTAAGCAAAACGAAATTACCGGAGACAATATTCCGAAATCCAAATCGGAGGAGATGGCGGTGAGAGCTTGAAGTCGGCGGCCGTGAAAGGATCAGTACAGAGGAGATCGGCTGCGAGCGGGCTAGGTCGCGACTGAGATGGAGATGACAGACCAGAGAGAAAGGGAGGAAAGAAATGTAAAAATAAAAGCTAAAATGGGAGCTTCATATTAAAGTTAGAATATTCTTTTAAAAACAATATTTATCTAAATTGCACGTCCCTCAGCACATTTACCAAATTCATTTTAATTTTCACATTTACAAAATAATAAATTAAATTTATAGAAAGAAATTTATCTTATAAAACAAAAAAAAGGGCAATTTACAAATGCACCCCTAACCTATGACCGAAATTCACATGACACCCTAATATTTCAACTTACAC
>JAYMSW010004031.1:0-11444 GCA_036897725.1 Erodium texanum
ATAACTTGTGTTTCTGGACTTGTTGCCCTACATGGAGAACCCTATGAACCCGGAAATCCTTGATGTTTGTTAAACTGATATTTCCAACTCCATCATTCTCTCATTCTGTTTACTTTATATGCTTTTTACTTGCTCTCTAATCACTCACACACCGAACCATTTTCCAAAAACTCATAAAGACATTCTATTACACAATCAGAGGAACCAATAATACACAACTGTCCCATGGATTTGATATCTCAGAGTCTTTGATTACAAATACCCTATATTACTTTGATCAGTACACTGTCGTAATGCAAGCAGCAGAATTTACCTATTTATTTAAGTAGGTTTTGGCCGCGTCAAGCATCGCCCAAGGCGCTCCTAGACGACGTAGCTTGGTGTCTGCGTCGTCTAAGCGCTTAGGTATGCCTGATTTTCCCAAAAAAATATATGATACGAAGAGAAAGATAATAGGGAAAATTACGATACCCACTCTAAACTATGACCCATTTTCACATACTCACCCTAAACTTAAGACCCGTTCATATGACTACGGTAAACATTTTTTTAAGGTTCACCATCCCTAACTCAGTTAAAATAGATATGAAATGTCTAAAATACCCTTGTACAATAAAAATTAAAAATTAGCTAAAAATGAAAAATATAAAATATTTTTAAAAACAAAATTAGTTATAAAATTTTACAAATTGAAAAACATTTTCTAAAAATCCTTCTTAATTTTTTTTACTGAAATTTTAATTTTTATATATCTTTAAACATTTTTGAAATTAAAATCTATTAAAAATGAAAAAAAAGACTAATGACATCATTATGACATCATCGTCTTCTTCCCAACGGGGCATTTGTTCTCTCTGGGGTGGTGTCCGACATAGCTGTTCTCGGATTTGGTGTTGGAATCGTCTCTGAAACCCTCCCGAGTCGAAAACCCAAATCGACGAGCACGACACTCCAAAACCTTCGAATATGGAGTTTATGGTTGTGACTTCTGCAATCTCCAAATCTGCACGACCCACTTCAACCTCCATGACCTCCCTCGACCTAGGTTGTGTAAGAACAAATATTCGATAACGGCAAAATTGTAAAATGACTTACCGGTTTGTAGAGCAAACACGAAGCTGTGTCGTGGTATCGGTCAAACCCACTGACTTGAAAGCAGTTAGCCATAGCTACTTCATCGGTGATGATTCGAAAAGGTTGCTCTCGAGGTTAAAACAACATTAGCTCGTAGCACGCCCACTCGTACAACGAACCGTTGGAACTTGCAAACGTAACTCAATAACTCGAGAATATGTAAGTGAAAGACATGGTTCGCAAAAGCGTGAAAAATAAAGTCTGATGAGAGCTGTATTTATAGGAGAGGAGGAAGGAAAAACCGTATCTAGAAAAGAGTTGTAAAACAAGTATGAAACGTATTTGACAAGTAAAACATTTCCTCAACTGATTCAGAAATCTTGTTCTCCAAGTAAAATGTTTCCCGGTCCAACTCTAAAAACGAATTAAGAGAAGACGGAAAAAACTGATCGTATTTGGCGCAAAAAGTTAATGTTGCTCGGTCCGCAAGGGCTCTACCCGAACCCAAACGTGGTCCGACAACAAAACGGATAAAACCAAAATACAAAATTTGTTGGACCCAAAGTACCCTCGACCCTACAAGGTGTTACAAGAGATGAAGATAACGGGACACATGGGTCCTAAGTCAGAAAGAATCGAGGAAGGTGAGTAATTAACAAGTGAACATAATTATCAAAAAATGAGGGCTCTTCTAGAAGAGTATGAAGAGCAAGTTGTGTGATTTTCCGAGCAAGAGTTGTTCAGGTTGGATCTAGAAACAAGAATACGGGGAGGGTACAATAGACTTAATGTCAACAGTTAAAATTGGGTGTTAGAATTTAGAGGATCAATCTTTGAGTTATTTATACGAACTATTTTTTTTTAAGCAACATGAATGTGAAAGTAGAAGCAAAAATGATCAACTCACTCCAGTCATAGTTGTGTTTAGGCGAGCTACGATGCCGACAATTTTCCAGTTGTTTTATGCTGTTAGACACACTCCAAGATGCATTTAGAGACCTAGCTAGAACTTATTTTATCACCATAACAATCAATGGACAAACATCCCATTAACGAATCATAAT
This sequence comes from Erodium texanum, assembly GCA_036897725.1. NCBI lineage: Eukaryota > Viridiplantae > Streptophyta > Magnoliopsida > Geraniales > Geraniaceae > Erodium > Erodium texanum. The sequence continues at coordinate 2,139 of JAYMSW010004031.1, forward strand.
GAAAAACTACATCAATTTTCCATTTAATTCCATTAATAGAACATAACGAGAAGGATTAATTCCATAATTTATTGGGAGTTATGCATTATGTTGGCGCCAAGATACTTGGACAACTGCAACGATTACTCACAAAGCCTCTTAGGACTTGCTGGAATGACAAGCAGCGCGGCATGACTGTGCCCCTGGTGTTTGGGCATCCTAGCCCAGAGCTTGGACCGCTGGTGTAAACCGACCTCAAATATCCTGAAGTTAAATGTGGATGTAACCTTATTTAAAATACTTAAGGAGGGTGGTGTTGGTGCTATATGTCGTAATTATACATGACAGTTCATTGATGCTTAGTGTATGATATTTAGGGCAATCACAAACCCTGAGATAGTTGAGGTATTGGGGATTCGTGAAGCGATCCATGGATTGCTCGGAAAGGATGGTGCCAAGTTTTAGTAGGATCTGACTACTAGAGTGTGATTCAGGCTATAAATAGCATAGTAGACTTGCAAACTCCACTAGGCGGATTGTAGACTACTGATAGATAAATGTCTTTTAGTGTTCATTTCTTTTGTTAGACTATCAACGAATAGAAGAACCTACTGGTTAAATAAGACGACTCACTTTGATAGGTTATGGTGTGGCCAGGAAGTGTCTGAAAGATTACACCATATTATTATATTTGATTGCTATCAAAGTCTTGGTACTCATCCATACACCGTATTATTATATCTGATTGCTCTTTATAATAAGCGACTCACTTTGTACTCATCTATACCTGTTCTTCTTTGAGAAATGTTCAAAGAGGGTTTTTCCAGGTATTCTGTCTTTGGAACTTCAGGTCATTTTAAATGAGATTATTCTTGCTTTGTTGATAAAAAAATAAATAAATAAAACTCTGAGTTCAAAAAAAAAAACCAAAAAAATTGGTGAATTTACAATAAAATCTTCCTTACTATTAAACACGCTTGACCATTAACCACATTGTTCAAGTACATTCCTATAAACAAAAATGAGTTTCTATTTTCTTCTATCAACTGCACGCATAAAACATAAAATACGAAAACAAAACATGAAAAATTGACGTGCACTCAAATCCAGACATATATTTATATAGAATTTTAATCAATTGCTTCCATACTTTCTGACATTTAGCATGTCCAACACAGCATGTGCAAATCCTATGTTTTATAAAAGACATCACATGGAGTTATGTTGCAACTCTATTATTGCACTAATCCATTTCAGGCCAATTTTCTTTCAACTTTTTCTAACATTTTCTCTATTTTATTTCAATTTGACTCTTAATTGGAACATAGTCAACACCGGATAAATAATAACAAATTAAATAACTCATGACTTAATGAGATTTTAGCATCTAAATGTATATGAAATTAGTACATTACCAGCTCCAGCTTCCAAATCAATAGCAATAATCTTGCCAACCTGGCATTTTGATGATTTGTAAGTGGGGCCATCACAACCAATTCCCAGCAAATTAAACCGAAAAATAAATAAAAATGCAGATAGAGTTTGAGGCGGACACGGGTCTTTCGATTCCATTCGAAACGGTGGTCCGAGAAAAAAACTCATGTTCGCTACATTCTTGGCCCCACCTACTGACATCTGACTCGACACGTACGAAACTAATAAAAAGATTCAATTAATCATATATATTTATATTATTTTCTATGGAAAATGAGAAACTGACGTGTCACCTGCGATTGGTTATACGGTTCGTCTCCGTCTCGACAATTTCGAGGACGCACAACACTCTTCTCTTCTCTTCTGTAGAGATCGCGGAACTGTTCGTTCTGGGACCTCTTGGTCACTACAGGTCAGTTTCAAAGTCTTCAATTCGATCTTAATGCTTCGTTTTCAATGCATTTCCTTGAATTTTTTATTTTTCTGATGTAATTAGTAGAATAATGCGATGGGTTGGGTTCTGATGATGGATTGATCGGCACATTCCAATTATTCAAAAACGAATATGCTTTTTTTATTTTGAACAAGCCAACTGCTCTTCTTCTTCTTCTTCCCCAACTTGCGTTTGGCGGTTGTTGTTTTATTTATTGGGTTTGGTTCGTCATTAATTTCTCGCTTCTGGGCTGGTTTTGAGACTCTTTTTTGTGTCTTTCTGAGCTGGGTTTCGGTGCTCAACGAATTTAATGTGTTGTTTGTTTCTTGATTTGAGCTCTTGGGTACTGAGTAAGTGATGGGTTTCTGAATTTGTTTTCTAGCTTTTGTCTCTTTTACCCTTTCAGACTGTGTGATTGCTGTTCTGAGTTAAAAGATGGGTGTTGCAGATTCTGAGCTTCTGGGGGCAATTGGGTTCTTCAAGATTGAATCCTTTGACTACGTTGTGATCTGGGTCATAGGAGGATTTGGAATCCAGGTTGAGTTTTAGCTGATCTGGGTTCTTTATCCTCCCTCTTTTTAATTAGCTAGCAGTTCTGTGGAGTGATCAGCTGAGACTTATGATTGGACTTTGAAATTTGCCATTGAGTCAGTGGATCGGGCAAGATGTATGCGGTAGGGAGGCTGGGGAGCTACATCTCACGGGGTGTGTATACAGTGTCTGGCCCCTTTCACCCATTTGGTGGAGCTGTGGATATAATAGTAGTTGAGCAGCAAGATGGGAGCTATAAATCATCCCCTTGGTATGTCAGGTTTGGCAAGTTTCAGGGGGTTTTGAAGACTAGGGAGAAGGTGGTCAGCATTACTATTGATGGCGTTGAAGCTAATTTCCACATGTATTTGAATCATAAAGGGGAGGCTTACTTTCTCAGGGAGGTAGATGGGGGAGAAGAAGAAGAATCAGTTCTATATCCTTTATCCTCAGGTGAAGAAGCTGATGGACAATCTCCTGATGATAGGAGGCCATTGAAGACCAAAAGTTGCAATTTTGATGCTGTTGAATCGAGCCCGGAAGATAATACGATTGATAAGAAGGTAGTGACTAGGTCTAAGTCCAGCCAGTCAAGATTCCTGGGCCTTTTTGGACGGAGGACAGTTAAGGATGAAGAAGGTGATGCTAGTGTGGCAAGGGTAAGTTCTTTGGAGCGTGCTGAGATTGCAGCTGGCCTCTTGGAGGTGCAGTGGTCAACCTCTCTATCGACTATGAAGAAAAATAAAGGTAATGTTTCCAACTTGTCTTCTCTTGGTAAGCTGGACAGTGAGGCTGATAAAGATTTGCAGATTAAAGATGAACAAAGTATGGACCAAGTTGTCTTACTCGAGGAGAATGGTTCTGACAACAAGCAAATTTCAAGTTTAAGAACCCATGAAAAAGTTGTTGAAACTTCCACTGTAAGTGAAAGTGTGTTGGAAGGAAAATGTGAGGCTATACCCAATACATCAAGAGTGATTGATGAAACTTGTGCTGGCAATGCTGATCATGACAGTGTTGCAAATGGTGAGATCACTGGTCCAAATTCAAGAGTGAGTACTGAAACCTGTATTGACACTGCTCATCCTTATCCTGATGGAAAAGCAAGTGGCATCACCTCTGAGATCACTTGTCCCAATTTACAGCTTGCATATTCAATTGAGTTTGAAGAAAGCCCCAGCTTGAAGTTTCCTGAAGAACAAGTTTCTAGCATAAGGGATAATATGTCAGAAGGTTCTGCCATTTCTCAGAGAGATAGCAGAGCAAATGGAGTACGATCATCTTTACACTGTGAAATGTCAGATAGCTCAATAGTTGGGTCGGATGATTCTGGCAAACAAACCGGTGAGGCACTGTATCTTGCCAATGGAGGGCGTGGGGAGGTCTACATTGATACTGAACCTCTGCTCAAGGCAACTGAGCTTCCAACTAAGGTATGTATGCTGTACTGAATCACTGATAGTCGTATAATCTTTGAATATGATAGTGTTTAAACTGGTACCTTACAATATGTTGATTAAGCTGTGAAAAATCTTAATCAGGATACAAGTACCAAACAACTGGCTGGGGAAGCTAGGTTGGAGACGGAGCTAAAACAGCATTCTGAGAATAACTGTCACCAGAAAAATTCATCTTGTTCTTGCATGCCTGACCATAATAGGATGGACCTTAAAGAACTATACACATTAACAGATTCCAATACTGAAATCCTTGGAGCTGACTCCCATAATGGTTCCGTTGATGAGGTACAGCCACTCAGTGTTTGCAGAACATCCACTTCCAGAGACTCAGGTCAACAAGTTGAAGATGATAGTACGGATAGTGTCCTTCAATCTGAATTGGCTTCCAGTGATGATTCTAAAAAAATAGATGGTGATAATTTCTCAACAAAAGTAACTAGTGTTGCAACCTCAGAAAGTTCAGACGAAGAACAATTCCTTATCAGTGACCTTGATGAATACAAACTCGATGGAGTTCAAACTGTGGAGCCAGTTTCTCCAGATCATCTGGGTAAGGAAAACAATCTTTCACCCAGCCTTGAAGGTACTGAAGCAGGGCATGACTCTCTTAGTCCAAGCCACAAGGCCTATTCATCTAGAGAAAATCCATCAATCCACACTGAAAATTCAGTAGGCACTTCAAGAGTGAGCTCTATCCCCATTAGCATTTCAACAACTCCGAAAACTCCTGGTGAGCAAGTTGGGCAGCTGGGAGAATCAATGCCCAATATGTGGTTCCACATGGACAATTTAGACAACCATATCAGTGCTTCTCTTCCTTTAAGCCACTCGTTGGATGCAAATCCCAAATCCATGAAGTGGACATTACAAGGCAAAGATGATAGCTGCTTAAATTCAAATATACAGAGAGACGAACAGCCAGCAAAGGAGCAGCTGAATAGTGAGTATGCTCAGATTCCAGGGGAGCTGAACTCTACTTCTGCCAGTCCTGAAGTTGGTAAGGGAACTAATATGCACCAAGTGATGATAATTGTCAAAATTGATAGCATTACCTGTGGAACTAATATGCATCTCTTGTCTTAGGGATGCTTTCACTAGGAGGAGAAGGAGAATCTGTATCAGAAGGCACAGTGGCTGTTGACAGAGATGGGAAAGCTAGCGACATAGACCCCTCAAAACCCACTTTGGTTTCCAATGGAAGTTGGAGGCTTTGGCCTTTCTCTTTTAGAAGAACAAGGTCGGGGAAGGCTAAACAACCAGCTCCTGGTGAGGCCAGATCTCCTGAGGCTGAGAATGCTACAGAGAGCACTGCTGGCTCATGTGAAAAAATAAATGAACTTAGACCCAAAAGGTTTAAAAAGATATTTAGAGCCAATACACCGACATCTGAAGAGCTGGCATCTTTGAAGCTACGGGAAGGGAGGAACACCGTAACCTTCACATTCAAGACTGGAATGCTTGGAAATCAACAGGTCTTATGATGTTGACTCTTCTCCCCAACTTTACCTTTTTATTGCTGGAAATTACTTCTTTCCATTCGAAAATTTGTCCATTAACTTCAAATTGTGTTGCAGGTTGATGCTAGAATTTATTTGTGGAAATGGAACACTCGAATAGTTATCTCAGACGTAGATGGGACTATTACCAAGTAATGTTATTATACTTTTGAGCAACAATTGAGATTTTGTCTTTTATAACATGTATCCTAAATTGATTATACGTTAAAACTCACTGGACTTCTGCAGTCCAATTTCTTGCATGTTAACGTTATGTTCTAATGAAATGTGAAAATGAATTGCACTTTCTCAAAATTGATTCAAACTGGAAATAAAATTTGCAAGCCAACAGCAATTCAAGTTTTTCGATCACAGTATGATGAAGCATGTTGTGAGTCTGGGATGTCTTGTCCTCACGCCTGACTATCCTTTTCTGTTTTCACTTTCTTATAACAGATCAGATGTTCTTGGTCAGTTCATGCCTATGGTGGGGATAGATTGGTGTCAAATAGGTGTTGCACATCTCTTTTCAGCTATTAAGGTTTGTTGCTTTCACATATCCTCTCTTTTCAGCCAATGAATAGTGACAATGACATTCTATGGAAAATATCTTCTTGTGTTTTGCAGGAAAATGGTTATCAATTACTTTTTCTTAGTGCTCGTGCTATTGCTCAGGCCTATCATACTAGACAATTTCTTCTCAACATTAAGCAGGTCAGTGTACTATTGTATATCAGTTTTTTAATTTGCCACATTGACCTATGAAAGTGAAACTGTTATGTTTATCACTTCTTCTTGGCGTTTTATTTATTTATTTATTTCATTTCCGACTTAGTGTTAACAATTTTGTTAATTTTTATCTTGGTACGTGTGAAGGATGGGAAGGCTTTGCCGGATGGTCCTATTGTTATATCCCCAGATGGTCTTTTTCCTTCTTTATATCGAGAAGGTAACTTGTATTTGTGTTAATCGTAACAAAATATGTTAGCTACTACCCAATTAGTATGTCAAATGATCACTAAATGCACGGTCTTTCAATGTGGGACACTTCAACAGTCCCTTCACGTGCAACACTCACACTCACATGCAAGCCCGTGAAGCAAGACTATGAACAAGGAGTAAGCACAAATGGGTTAGAGGCCCAATATCAAACAAGGTTATAATACCATGATTTTTTTAAGAAACCAGGCTATATATATACGATCAGAGTCCACAACTAAAAAGTCAGCATTGTGAGACTCTTACCTCTATATGCAGCTCCATTTTTCTTTCTTTCTATTTTTATTTGATGTGAAACTTATGCTTGCTTCAACACTTCCCTCACATGTAGGGCTGAACCGTTACATGTTGGTCATAGGAGATAACTCATTTGCATATGGGCCAGAGACCTACAAAGGGAGGGGACAAATGAGCCACACGGCCAATAATGTCCCCGATCCGAGATCAACCCGAATCTTATTTCTTCTTAAACTTGAATTGAAAAAAACTTAAGCTATTAGGTGGAGGGCCCAAATAGTATATCGTGTAATCTCTAAATCCATTTTTTTTTCAATGTGGACACTTGAACAAGCCTAATCGCCCTGAGAAAACTTCCATATGAGCAGAAATTGTGGCTCTTCAAGTTCAACTTATATCTTTATTATATATATAGGGGAAAACTGGGGTGCAAACCCCTCTTGTGGTACCGTTGAAAACTTTGTAACAATTAGATTGGAAAACTGGTTGGGTATGTGTTAGAAACTTGTTCAAATTTAATCTTAGCCCTTTATTTGTTAATACTATGACTGAGGCTGGCTCTCAATTTGCAACCTAAGGGGTTAGGGGGGTTTGTACCTAAGTCTTGGTATGTAGGGGAGGATTGCTGAAAAGTGCCTTTTGAAAAGAAAAATGTGCTTTGCACTCACTGTGAATTGGACACTGCTTTATATAGTGTCTTGGTCACGCTATGCCAATTTGAGAGCCTCTTAAGTCAAAGCACTACTTAGCATTACTGTCTAGATTATTGCTGTCAGGATCCTTACCTTCGATTGTTAAGAATTCTTGCATCTATACGGACATTTGATACATAAGTTCTGTATATTTCAAAATGCTCCACTTCTTCTATTCTGCTATTTCTAGAACTTTTTGGGTACATCAATAAATTAGAAGCAATAGTTATATAAGATATCAGAAACTTATTCGGAATTGAGTGCATGTTTCAATTACGAGCATGAGTATTGTAGTATCCTTAAGCATATCCTTTGAAGTATTTGGGTCACTATTTCTGTCTCTTTTGGTAGTGTCAACTAAGACCTCTGCTATTATTTTGCAGTTATCCGGAGGGCTCCACATGAATTCAAGATAGCATGTCTAGAGGTTAGCATCAACTGTGATTTGTTTGTGACAAGCTTATTCTGTTTCACCCAATATCTGTCTTGACTCTTGATATGCATGTGAACATGAGTAGGACAGGTCAAGCTTTAGCCGAACCAAGAATAGTAATTGTTACCACGAAGAACGAAATCTTAACATCCAATCATGATAAAATTTAACATAATCTTGATTACTGTTCAGCTGAACTTTGAAGTATGGTCATAGAAAACAGGAAAAAAAAGAAAAAAGAGGCTTTGGATGTGATGACATTTCTTGTTTTGCAGGATATCAAAGCACTATTTCCTCCTGATTGCAATCCATTCTATGCTGGTTTTGGAAACCGAGACACAGATGAAGTTAGTTATGTTAAGGTTGGGATCCCGAAAGGAAAGATCTTTATAATCAATCCCAAGGTAATTTAAAGCTTATCTGGTTCAAGAAACTGCACTGTGAGCTTACTTGTCATGTTATGCCAAACTGTACTGTGGTGGACTTGAGCTTTGCAGGGTCAGGTTGCTGTGAGCCGCCGTGTTGCCACAAAATCATATACTTGTCTTCATGATCTTGTGCATGACATGTTCCCACCCACCGCAACTGAGCAGGTTTGCTTCACAACCATTTCTTGTCCAATCTTGCCATTGTAATTAACAAAGCTACATACAAAGTTTGAAGTTTTAATTAAGCTTCCTGGTCTTAGGATTGATTCTAATCAGTTTTTAATGTATTACAGGAGGACTTTAACTCATGGAATTTCTGGAAATTGCCGCCACCAAGTATTGATATGTGAGTCAGGTGTAAACTATTGCCTTACCTTTTGAATACAGAGTGAGCAGACTATCATTGTGTTGTAATTACGTGCAGGCAAGTTCTGATTTCATCCTTTTTTTGCATAATCTTGAATGAAACTACAGTAGCAATTTCAGTAACCATTTTAATCTTACAGGTTGTTAAGTGACTCGGGCTAATGGAAGAATACACTGAAACAACTTTACCTTGCAGATATATGAAGCCGATTAGACTTTTTTTTTTTTGAATTTTGGGTTCCAACTGTAATTTTGTACAGAACATTTATGTGGTTCCATAAACAAAGCCCTTTGAGTTAGCAGCTGCTGATAATCTTGGGAAAAAAATGGGTCACGTGATGCCGGGAAGTGGTGATATATTATATGTATACATTTGTTATATATGTAGAAGGGAAATGCCAAATCAATCCTATTTCCGCATGAGCAGTTGACAATTGTTGTCAGTAAATATACATGTTTGAATTTTATAAGGTAAATATGATTTACATGGTCAAATTACATACGGTGGTATTTTTTTTTTTTTTGAATACAAATACGGCCACAAGTCGTAATCCATTGCTCAATTAGTGTATCAAAATACACCTTACAGCCATTGTACGCCCGGGACTTACAACAAGTCTCGCGTCATACAAGCCGAGATAACCAGACTAAGTTGGCACTAACCACCAATCTCATGCTAGTATACCAACCATCAAAGACGGCTACAAAAGCCAGATGATGTTAGCACATCTAATCTAACTATCCACAACTACAATACACTAACTAAGCATCTAATCCGATACACCACTCATGAGTGTGCGCACACGGCTCGATCATCT
>JAYMSW010004032.1:0-11443 GCA_036897725.1 Erodium texanum
GTCGTGATCGGGACTGGCTGGTCCTTCTTGAAGCCCTTCTTGGACGACGATGACGGCGTCGTTTTGCTACTTGTGGTCTTACTTCAGGTCATGGCCAACTACGCCTTGGTGGTGATGGGCGAGATCATCAAGCCGCCGCCTGGTTGCACATTCTGGTACCTCTACTTCTTCTTGTCCGATACCATTTCGTGCGTTGTTGCTATCTTCCCCGTGGCCGGGTCGATCAGGTTCTTGAGTAGGGCTTCGAAAACCCATGGAGATATCTTGCAGCTTCTCCGGCGATTCTATCTTGTTTTGGTTGGCTACTTGTACTTGACAAGAATCGTCGTGCCTGTGCTCGGGACGGTCGTGGCTGACAAGTATCAATGGGTGAGTAATGCGGCGGAGGAAGTTGTGAACCTCGTGTTCTATGTGCTCGTGTTTCATACGTTTCGGCCGGTGGAGAGGGAGAGGAATTGGTACTTTGTTCTTGAACAAGAAGATGCTGAGATGGGTCTTGTGGATGATGAGTTCGAGTATAATATTATCGACCACTGTTTTTTTCCTTTCTTTGATTTTCTCTTTTTTCTTGAATAATGGCTGGCCGATTTGGGTTTGATTTTATTGGTTGCAATATATATTGTCATTATCTGTTTATTTCATTGAATTTTGTCACATAATATATCAATCTTCAAATGTACAAGACAATATGTAATTAGTATTAAGCACAATAACTCAAACTACAAATAACAGATAAATTTCATATTTACATTTCAAGTGTTTGATACCCTACTTTATTAACATAAAACGTAGTAAATTGCCTTTTCCATTCAATCAAAATTAGGAATAAAAACCATGCTCTACTTCCTAACTATGCCTAATATCACTATTTATTAGTTCCGGTTTTTTGGGTTTTAATAAAGTTCTTTAACCATCGTGATATTATTATCAGGTTAACGATGCATTGATCATATGGTTATTCCATCAACTAAGTGTACCAAGATTTGAAATGGAGCCATGTTTATTATTATGTAATAAATAAAAACTTTTGAGCCTTAACTATTGATATTATCAAATCCTATACTCTCTACATATCAATAAATTACTCTCATACCAAAGTTGATTAGTTTAATAATAAATGAGTATTATTTATCCACTATTTATCTCATTCTCATAATACCTCTTACTTCTACCCAAGTAAAGTTGATATTATCAAGTGAGCACAAGAGACCTTATTATTTGATGTAAGGCTTACAAGACTTTTGAAGTATTTCTCTAATAATTTGTAAGTTTTATTTAATTGTTTCACGAGTCAGAGTGGTTCTTCGGGGATGTGATTGGGCTAGGCCTTACTGCTGCAACCCGGTGCTCGGTACTTGTACCACTAGCCATTCTGGGTATGGCACGCCTTGTCGCCCGATATGTCTTGGTGGCAGGGTGGAAGATAGTCACCTGCAGCTTCATCTTCAATTTCGCTACCCACGCGGTGAATCACAGGGTCGCCGAATTTGGACTTCAACCCACAGTTTACTACTCGGCTCTGACCGCCTTCATCATCTTTAATGCCAAGATTATCGACCACACCGATTGCTTGCACTTCATTAAAGCCTCTGGAATTTGCATGGTGCAGAGCATAGTTGTCTTATTGCTCAAGGTGCTCCATCACCACTCTGACAAGAAGATCGTTGACGTGATGTTGTTTCAGGTTGCTGTGTATAGCGTCGTTTGTCTGCATTGCTCTACTTCGCCGATAATGGACGACGTGTGAGTCTGAGGACTGTCTTGGCAGAAGGAGTTGAGATGGTATCTGAAATCGCCGCTGAAGCTGATTAGGCCCTAGGGGAGTAGGCGCGAATTCTGTCTGTTTTCTTCATGTTTCCGTCATTCTGTGTTCTTGATCCTTTCTTGCGAGTTTATTCTTCCATCTTTTTCTTTTTTGTCGTGGCTTGAAGTTGAAAAGAGTGTAAAAGCGAACATTATGATGAAATAAAAAAGCCCGTTTAGTTTTCAGTTCTGTCTTTCTTTCTTTTTGTCTTCTTCTGAATTTTTTTCCCAAATCGTATGCGTACGGGACGGTCCCTCACCAACGCGGCGGAGCTTGTAAGTTGATTCCGACTAAGTTTCATTTTCTTACGAGCTCTCCGGGGAGGTCGGGCAGGTTCATCGTGCTCGATGTAAGCCCCTTGTCGAGGTTCCGATTCCCAGCCAGACGATCTGGTAAGTATGTTTTCTTAATTTTGATTGGTTTTTTTGTTCAAGTTGCAGAACCTAGAAACTGGGTTCCATATTGGGTCTTCTGATGTTTTCATATTTGTATTCAAGTTTTCACCTTTTGTTGTGTAAATATCAATTGGTGGGTCGCCTGAAATTGGGTGTTTTTTTTGGAATTTCTGAGGTTTAGCAATGTTAGGAATGTTGAGATGATAGTTTAGACGGCAAAATTAGAAATCAAATATGCTTCTTGATTGATTAGCTAGCTTTCTGAAGGTGTTTGAGTGTCTTATGACTGCTGGGTGAAGTGGGGGAGAATATGTTGTTTGTGGACTGTTGGATTGCTTAGAGGCTAAAAAAAATGATATTTGCAGTTGATTTGTATTGGTGTTGAGATTGATTAAATGTTTTCTCAATCTCATTTTTAATTGGTTTTAGATGTGGTGGTACTTGATGTTCAGTCCAAATCTATGCCTGTTTTTTTTCCCAGTATGAACAATGAGGTCGATTGCTTGATTTCCTGAAACCTGGTGGTGTCATGTTTTCAATGATTTAAGTAGATTTGGAGATTCTATCTTATGTACAAACTGAAGTTGAGCGATGCTTTGATTTATAGGTAGCTATCCAAAGGTGTTACTTTTCTTTGTTCTGTTATGTCTGTCTAGTATGAAGTTGTCTTGTAGATTATTTGATAATTGTAGTCTAATGATCAGGTAGTAGTACTAGAGATAAGATGTTTATCCTTCTTTTCTTTGGTACCAAGTAACATTTTATTTCCTAGTTATAAAATGTTTGAGTTGGTTGAACTCTCTGGTTTATGAATGAATTGCTTCAATGTTTCAATAGTTTAGGTTACTACATCATTTCCATGTTTCCTTCAATGTATTCATGCGGGTATGGCATTGAGTTATCCTTTTCTTTTGTTTGGTACCAATAAGTAACTGTAATTGGTTTAAAAGATCAGCACATTGCTTATGTTCCAATATGTGATCATTAAACTATTTGTTCAAATAGAAATAAAATTGTTTGAATTTTTAAACCTCTTGGATGGAACTTACTTCATTATTTTTGTAAGTGTTGGAATTGCATATCATTAGCAATAAAACGGCTGTTTTGGATAGGCTTCTTCAAGTGGTTTTTTTTCCCATATTGCGATAAGCACAATCTCCTCCCTTTGGTTCGGATCAAATCATTATCAACTCATCGAATTGCTCTCCTTAGCATACGCTATAGAGTACTTCAATCACATGTTGCACCTGCGCATATATATTCACTTCATAAGTTTAATGACGACTCAGTAATGGTTATGGTGCATTGCTCTATGAGGTATGTTCAGGAGCGCATAAGTTAGAAAGTAGAAGTTCATGTACTTATGGTCATATAAATGTCAAAGCAATTGAAAACTAATTGGGTTAAACTGTTAACGCCATAAGCCATGAACTTTGTTTGCAACCCTCTGGATGATGGGTTGTCATCTGTTTTAGATTCGTAAGAATTAACTTTGGACTAAAAAAATGAACTTAAAATTATGGTATGCTTTTGTTTTTGGGAGTGATACCATGTGATAGTTTCCAATGACTTCTGTTTTGGTAGAATTTCACATTCATCATCCTGAATTTTATGGAAACCAATGTTGCTAACTGCAACAGTACTTGAATCTGTCTAATTGTGTCTTTCTCTGCAAGAGCTAGTGAAGCACAAAGAATCTTAATTTCCTCCTAGCTTTTGGCACATTTTTAGTGTAAATTAGATCCCTATATGGAATCATTTTTCTGTTTTGAATATGATGGAGGGATATAATGATACATTTTATAAGCGTCATGATACATGATAAATTGAGGAAATTGTGTTGCTTCCTGTATATTTGCCTTTGTATGTTATGCAGAAAAGTTGAGTACAAAAGCTTGATCGCTTTACTTGTCAGTAAAATTCCCATTGGAGCTAAAGTTCAACATCTACTATATCTCTCTCAGTAAACATCAGAGCAGCTGGATAATGGAGCTAAATTGTAATTGTAAGTCATTTTCAATCCATGTGCACATGCTTATATGATTATCTTGACATGAACACGGGAAGATGATACAAATATCTTGTCATCTTCTGCAAAAGCTTACTGATATTTAGAAATGGCATGTTCCTAATAATGATGATGTATCGTTTGTTTGTCCAAAACGAAATAGTTCTTACTTGGTACCTACTATTGGTTGGCATCAGAATCTGACATCTCTAGTAATGTTATCTCAGTAGAAAATAGGTAGATTGGGATTTTCTTCTGCTAGTCAAAAAGTTACTATTGGTCCATGTCTGTCCTTGCCAGACATGGATAGATAAATAAAATAGAATGGGGATGGAGGGTGAGATAAGGAACACAATCTCTAAATTAAAGTATACAGATATGGGAAGAAGATGAAGGAGAAAGAGATATATGGTTGTAACAATAATTTTACAAATCCATTAGATTATGATTAACTCCATCAGGCATCAGCTAGATAAGGAATGGAGATGGAGAGAGAAAGGATTAGACAAAAGATAGATAGGGAGAGGAGGGGGTTCTTACTTCTGATAGTTTGTCTTATTTGGTGGGGGCATAATGTCGACTGTCGAATGAAACTTGGTATGCTAAAATTAGTTCCCGATGATTCTATTATATGCTAAGACAAAGCCTCAAGCTTGGAGATAAAAGGAAAAGGCATCATAATCACTAGTTCATATGTTAAGACTTTGAGGTGCAAAGAGCATTTACATTCAAAGAGATTTATCTTGTGCTTTTGTTGTTTATTTTAATCATGTTTGTAAGTCTTTTGCATCGTCTTTACATACTTACTCTGAAACACATAGGTGTACATATTTATGTTCAAATTGCCACATTTGTGTATTGACAAATTTAAAATATTACATTTAAGATGGCTTGAATTGGGGTATGTGGCCTACGGGCTTAGATAGTACCCTTCACCTGTTGAGCAACTATGTGAATTTTAGAACAGATACCCCTAATCCATCATAAGAACCAGTTGATCCTCCACCCATGATCTTCCCCAACTTGACCCATCTGATTCTGATCCCATCTCTGGATCTTGCAAGACCAATAGCAAAGTGCCCATTTGCTGCATCGAATGAGTGATAATATCATCACTGCTGTGCACTACCACATGTGCTGCAGCAATGAATAGAGAGTCCCATTCGTTTCCTGAACCCACGTCGAGCAAAGCTCCACTGTGCTGTGATCTCCTTCGATTCTGGCCCAGTGCCTGCCATCCTGGCTCCATGCTAACCCTGGGAGGGACTTGAAAACTTTACCAACTGCAAGATTTGCATCTTCAAGATGAGATCTTTCTGGGTTCTGTAGACAAGTTTCTGCAGCTCCTGAAATATCCACCTCTTCTCAACTCACACCAGTGTAGTACAACACGATCACCATCTCACAAGCCCACCTATTCTTCCTGCAATTCATCACACCATGCCTGCATCTGCACAAGATCCAATATTGCCCGCTCCTCGTGCCCCGTGAATGCTATTGCCTGAAACTGCCAATCCGATTGAGTCAGCAACATTGTTTTCATCTGACCCTCCATGGTACCACCTTTCTCCGTTGTCTCCAATGTACCTTCTCTGACAACTGGTAACCCAACTTCCCAGGAGCATTTGGAACCCAAATCAACCCTCTGGAATGTGTTGATGTAAGTGCTTGATTTGGTGCTGGAGTTGCTAGAGAGTTTCCATTTGTTGCTAATAATGCCTGGCTTTATAGAGCACCGAGTGAAAAAGAGGGTGTTGTTTCTTGTCTAGATAGTGGCATTTCGCTTTCAAATACATATATGGCATGAGTGATGAACTGGGTAATCTTCAAGAACTTGTTAAAGGCCAGAGCCAATTCTGAAATATTGTACTAATACAAGGTCTTTCAATTTGCTGAATTTGTGGTCTGTACTCTTATTCTTAATGATACAGTGTGTGTTCTGGAAGAATTGATAAGTTACCATGTTGTAATTATTTCGACAGATTTATTGCTGTAACAAGAAACTCGTTGCTGCTAGAGCGAAGAACTGATAAGGTAATACTCCAAATAACACCTTCTTGGTAAACTTTCTTTATTGTATTCTTATTTTGATGATCTAATCGCTAATGAGACAGTAAAATTAATAAATAAACTGTGTTTGACAGGCCAGTGCAATGCTATATCTGGGTAATGTGATGAAATGAATTGGCACTCAACTTGCCTATGCCTCCTTGGATTTTGACTTTGGGTTGAATGTTCCGTATATGATTCTTAGTCAGCCATGGAAGAATTGGGGAAGATCAGATTTACAGGTATAAGAAAAGTTCTATACACCAGAACGAGTGCCGTGCTTTGCAAGCAAATGTCGATTTATGAGAAATCAAGGTAGCAGATTATGTCAATGTGAATATCAGATGGAGAACAAGCAACCGTATACAAATCGACGGCATTGTATCAATTGTAACAGGATACAAAGTTTTACGTTAATTTTTACAACAGCACAAATAAGTCGTGAATAGTATGTGCTAAAGGCGTATAATTTTACGATTAAGGAAGCAGTGCATAGAAAGATCAGACGATGATAAGTTATTGGAAACTCCAACGCTATATTTGTCTGTTAATCCACGTAGTAATAATGTATTCGGATATACAATTTTAAACAAATATCTTGTATAATTTTGAGTGGGCGGTGGTGATCTTTGATAACCAACACTTCACGTCTTACCATTACTTCATGGTTTCGTGTTTCACTAAAAAAGTTTCTAAGTCAACGCAAATGAACAATGATAACAGATTTCTCCGTGAAAGTAAATTATATCACAAAGGCGTGATGTTGGATGACGTCATGATATTAGGAGGACATGTTCAAGATCTAAAAATATATATATTGAAACTCTCCATATTTTTCATCTAAGATTGATGGTTTTACATGGTGTATGTTATAACGAGATAGTCATATATAAAGGGTCGCTTTAAAATAGAAATCAATATTTATGATGTAATATATAAATCAATATTTATTCATAATGTAGATCGTTTCAATATGATTTATATATAAAGACGAGTATTAAAGTTTCACGTTAAAAAGATATGATTTGTTCATCATTTAACAAACATTTGGAGACTTCTGTCTACCGACTTCAACTTTAAGAAAAGACATATATGATTGGAGAATGTATCTTCCGATAACAACACATGAAAATTACGAATGACTTCAAAATTTTGTAACATTTTGATATTATTATATCCTAAAGACAATTCATAATGATTTTGAGTTTTAATTTATTTTGTACGTCTACATAGCTCTAGAATAATAGAACAAAATAATGGACATGGAATTCTACAAATATTCATGAAAATATCTGAATTAATAGAACGATCAATAGCATGTCACAAGATCTTATAACTTTGGATTAGTTGCTAAACATAACAATTAGGTTAGCTCTTGGGTTAGTTTACTGATGAACATTCAGGTTAGGAGTTAGTTACCGGTTAGTTAGTAGGTTGGCAATCAACTGTTAAAACCGCCGACAGGTAATAATCATCTCCTCCTCCGAAAAGCGTTGACTTCTCTGCCATGCTTCAGGTTCACACGTCTAAAGTTCCTAAAGTCTTCGAGGAGACTTTCCCCTACACTCGCCACATTTTTCCAGATCCTTCGAGTTCACACTCAACTGTCTGATTTCCACATCAATACACATCATGATGGTAGGTAAATCAATGTGACCACGTGGATTTTTTTTTTGTCTTTTCTTCACTTGAATTCTCGTTATCACAACATTAAACAGGTCGGAAAAAGAAAAACCAAGCTTCATTTCACAATCTAG
Source organism: Erodium texanum (assembly GCA_036897725.1). Lineage (NCBI taxonomy): Eukaryota > Viridiplantae > Streptophyta > Magnoliopsida > Geraniales > Geraniaceae > Erodium > Erodium texanum. Next base: position 8,014 of record JAYMSW010004032.1, read on the forward strand.
TGAGTAAATTTCATAAGTCAAATGACCAGAAAATTAGCTTATATTTAAAATATGTCAAAGATTAAACTTATAAAGTATTTTGTAATTAATAAAACTAGAGTAAACTAATGGCAAATTGTATGATACATAGAGTAAGAGAATTAAAACTCTAGGAATATATAAAATTAATAAAAATGTGACCGAGATATAGTAAAATTGGTTGGAATGAAAGGTGGTCCAATAAAAATGCAACACATTTCAAGAAAAAAAACTAATTAATGAAATTATTTGACTATTTGTTTTTTTCTTATGGATTATAAAAATTGAACCGCATCTTAATTACTTAGTGGATAAGCTTGAATTAATTTAGTATTTGTGTTCCTTTCTAGCTTGACTTTTTATGTGGATTCCACATTTGGATTTTTTTGGTTGATTACGTTTAAGAAAGGTTCATTCCAAATATATATATATATATATAAAAGAAAGGTTGAATCAAAATTGAAGTTAGAGGGCTGGAGATTCTAATTAGGAAGAGGGCATGAAAGATTCCATCGCCGTTATTAGGTTTCATCGTCTCATTCTATATTCTTAAGAGTTGAATTTTTTGAAAGTAATTATTTGTCTTGCCTATTGGTACGAATTAGAGAAAGTTAAGGTTTAGAGGAAGTTAGAGTTTACAGAATTTCGACGTTATATTTCCTTGACGAAGTACATCGACATAGTGATTGATACGATGATCAAAGAGGGCAAAGGATACCATGGCCAAGGAGAGAGGAGTGAATAGCGACATATTTTCGACATAACGTAACCAAGTAGGAGATCCAGTTTCGAAAACACTAGGAGTTCAGGGCTTATCGAAGAGACATCACAAAGCCCTGATTGCAGAAGCCATTGGTATCTGGGAGGTACTAAGATGGATCAAAACAAACAATCTACTAAAAAGAAAGGAGGCGAGGTGACTAGTTTTATGTTTTAGTTTAATTAGTATTACTATTTGATTTTCTAAATAAGTATGTGAGGCCGCTCTCAAGAATTGCACAGAATATTCGTAAATACTAGAATACACACGAGGCAAAATGTTTAGGTAACTATGGTTTTAGTGGTTAGAATTGCTCTACGATTTTTTTTGTAAACTATAGTGGAATGAAATGTATACCATTCTTATTATATTTATAATACCTTAAGACACCGTTGAACAATAAACAAACTGTAATGATTATTTTTTAAAAAAAGTTTGAGGGTCATATTTTTTTGTCGTATTTTGCATAAAAAATATTTTAAATTTTGTTCTTGCAATCTATATTCATCATTTAAATATCCGGAGGGACCATGTGCAAGCATGTAAGATATCAGACAAAAAAATGATTTAAATAATTTGAGATTGACATTTTTTTTTTGAAAAATTACCGTATATATTATATATTAAGAAGAGACATACATGATTATTTTTAAAATGATCTTTGCAAATCTAGATGTGGTGGGAACAAAATATCTACAGCCTGTTGCTTTAAACCAGACTAGACTTAATAACGAGGACTTAAGGCGCAATAGATGTGCATTTAATCCAACCGAAGCTGACATTTAAATCTAGATAAATTTGACGCCAAAAAAGTAGACGAAGCTGACACGTTATTAACTAAAAACACGAACCATCATAAAAACATCAAAATAGACATTGTTATACCAATACGATTCGAGCAATCCTCGAGAGCGGGAAGCACGATGTCCGGACTGTTCAATGGCTAATCTGGTGGTCCAAAACGAATCTAAACGGCACCTAACAGAGCTTAAGGGTGGACCTCGACAGGGGAAGCCGAGTTGATCGCGACGAGGCTGGCAAATCTGGTACAAGAAAGGGCGACAAGAATGAGCTGAAGAGATGACTATTCAATCAGTGGTTGGACGACATCTGTTGCAGAGAAAAAGAAAGAGAGGAGGAGGGGAGGGAGAGAGAGCATGACAGCTCATCTCTCTAATTGTATTGTAGTGGTTGACGGCTCTAGAATTGAGAGCTCTAAAGTTTCCCGAACTAAAATTCCTAATACTCCGCCTATGTAAATAATTTGAGATTGACTTAATTGAAAGAATAAATTGAAATTTATGTTCCATCAAAATGCACTAACCCCATTTAGAATCTAGTTTAACCCCTATCCTATTTCATTAAATATGTTTGGGCTCTTTACTAAAAAGATATCAAATTTGATCTAGTGGAGCACAATATGTTTAAGTTTAATAGCTACCACCATGCAAAAATCAAAGTTAATTTAAACAATAATGGCACACGTTTCATACATTATTAAACAATAAATTAGCTAATAACAATTTTCAAGTCTCGTATTAAATATGTATTTCAAAAAAAAAATATAATTTGTCTCAACTCATTGGGATCAGGTATAGTTTCTCATTCGTTGAATATAAATCCAAATTCAAATTGAATTTTCATTAATGCTTTTTTTTTCTTTCGTATAACAGTATTCAATCACAAGATGCTTATGTTGCGTATAATATTGATTATCTTAATTTTAAACATAAATCCATTTCATTAACAAATTCTTCATCTAAAAACACAATCTTTAAACATTTGAATTAATTAATATGATAATCAAAATGTTAAACACAATACATTAAGGTCAGATGAAAATAACCACTCAAACACGGACATGGATGACTACATAATAATAAAACTTATTCTTTTCTAAACTCAATCTTCTTAATTTAATTAGAAATCAAAAATACTAAATTACAGAATTATTGTTCTTAATCCTAACCTCCATAATTTAATTAATCTTCCTAATTAATTAAAAACAAAATTATCTGACCACACACACATATATAAAACAGTTTAAGACTAAATTTGTCGTTATGCAAAATAAAAAATAATATAAATTGTGGAATAAGGGTATATGCTGGTTCCGGATCCACCAGATCCTGCCTCCTCTAGACACCTTCTCGTATACGAACACACCAAATAATTACACTTTCGGAAACAATAATTAATTGTACCAATCGAGCTTTTGTCGTATAAGGCCCATACGACGTCGTTTCAGGCCCCCCTCCAACACCAGAACCAATTGCAGACCCACACATATACACATTTACGTATAAGCAACTCAATTTTCTTCACAAATCTCTGCCTCCGAAATCGAAACCCAAATCTCCGAAGTAATCGAAGCCGATCGCTCCCCGCAGCTTCCCGGCCGTCGATCTCGCCGTGCGCATGGTCCAATCCGACGGCCATGATCTCTCTCCCCTCAAATATCAAAATTCAATTCCTTTCCTTTTCCATGGATTTCTATTTCTGACCAAATCTAATCTCCCCCCTTTCCCTGTTTCGATCCCAATCACGGAAGCGGATTTCTAGGGCTTTATTGATTTCTTTTGCTCGGAGCTAAGAAGAAGATGAGTGTGGCTAAGTCGCAGGTGTGGCAGGCCTGTCAGAAGAAAAGATCTT
>JAYMSW010004033.1:0-11443 GCA_036897725.1 Erodium texanum
ACCACGTATATCTTTGTGTTTGCTATCTCTTCCTTCATCTTATTGCTTGTTTAATTTCCGAAATTATTGTTTTAAGTTTCCATATTTGTCATCAATCTATTCACCCCCCCTCTAGATTGATTCTTTGGGACCTAACATCCGTTAACCGAGCCCCAAGACACCTATACATGCTTCCCTGTGAGCTTGTTGATACAAGAGTTCATCACCAAGAGGTCTCGCTTCCGCTTTTCTGTTGGGACGGGGTTGTTCTGGATACACGGAATGTTATTTAGAAGCTCATCAGTTGGATCCACCAGGTCCGGTATGACCAGGCCACCGAGACGGGGTGCCGCCCTCAGTTGATAACCTCCATTGTAGGTGGCCTTCAAGAGGTCAAAGAAATCTGATTTGTCCTTCATTGGCAGGCCATGTGTAGGAATATAATACAAAAAGCAATCAATAATCTAAAGTAGCCTAAATTAAATTAAATTCAATTCAATTCATCCAAATTCAATTCATCAAACCCCCTAATTCATCACAACATCACAAAACCTAATTAAATTAATCCAAAATCATCCTAATATCGCCAATTCTCCAAATTCATCCTAACAAAATTTGATCATCATCATCAAGTGTTCAAATTACAAAAACCCTAACTAGCCTATTAGTCTTGGTCTATAATTCACATGGTCTAAACTGATTAATTTCTCAATCCTAACCTATTACTCTTCATCCGTATTTAATGTAGCATTACAAAACTATACTTAAAAATCACCAACAAGCCTAAAACCTATTACTCTTCATCTATAACTAGTGCTTAGGATTTCGTCAACAAATCACCAACAAGCCTATTACTCTTCATCAACAAATCACCAACAATTAATGTAGCATCCGTCGCCCAAGTAAGACACACTTGGACGACGTAGTATATCGTTTGCTTATATTTTTCAACATTTCCTATTATTCACTATTAGAATGCATCTTAGGATTAATATATCGTTTGTTATTTTTTATGTGTTTTTTTCCTTTGTGTCTGTCTTGCGTGTGCTTTGCCGTTGGCTTCTAGACCGATGCAGTATAGCGGCTTAGGCCGCTCATAGTCGAGCTAACGACGTTAAACCAATGCCTCGATTGGGAGGTAACCCAACACGTTACTTGGATAGAGAGTTATTAGTTGTCTTGCACATGATGTGGTGCAGAGCTCATTTTGAGTTCCCTCGGGAGAAGAAGCTCTCTACCATGTCCACCCTACATCCGGTTGATTCCCGTGCTTCATAGCTTGTGTTTTGTATCTACAAGGGGCGGTATCGTCTTCTCTTTTCTATTTACTTTCCTTGTCTAGCCTATGCACATCTGGTGGGTCATGAGAACCCAATTTATGTCCTATAGAGATCACATGGTAGGATTTGACTTGTATGTTGAGCATTAAGTGTGGGGTGTTATGTTTTTGTTCATATGTGTTTGTCTTGCTTTGTGATTGTATATGTGTTTGTGTTGCATTTTTGTGCCCATGTATCATATAGGAAAAAATTTTGTTTTTGTTTTCTTTTTATGGTGATTTGTTGAGTAGAGTTTGGCATGATTTTAAGTTTTCAATGATTGAATTGATGGCATTCGATTGCACTTGTATTGGTTTTACTAAAGGAGGTTTGTAACCTGGATATCATGAGTTGGATATAGAGCTATGGGTTGTGACCTCTTTGCCTTCTATGTGTGGTTATTCGAGCCTAGAACTCATTGTTTTCCCCTTAATGCGAAATAAAATAAGGAACATGGTTAATGTTGAAAATGATCTTAGGTCATCTTTGAAACATTTGAGCGAAACATCTTACACATGCATTATCCCTTAGTTACCCTCTTTGAGCCTATAGCTTTTCATTTCTATAACCTTTACGTTACATGCCTATGTGCCCTATCAAGGGTTGTGGGTAAAGTGGCAGAGGCTTCATGTAACAACCATGAGGTCATTGGTTTCAATCCTCATACCTGCGATATTGCATTTCCCTTCTTTCTGATAAAAAAAAAACATGCCTAAGTGCCATTTGTTTCTTGTATTCTCCTCATATGATTGTTTGATCCCTTTACTTCTTGACTTAGATGCTTCATGAGTGTTGGGACAAGTGAGTTCAATAGGGAGTGAGAGATATGAGAGATGGAATGACTTTGCATATATGTGAGCCATAAGTGTGTACGTGAGAGGTACATTTCCTAAATACATGAAAGGTAAGTACAAGTGTTGAGAAAAATAAAAGCCCTACGAAGTGCTTTCATGAGTGTTATGAATGAGAGCTTTATTGTTATATCCTTGTTATGAAATGAGAGAGACATATATACTAGTTCCTCAAAAAAGAGGAGAGAAAAAAAAAGAGCATTAAAGATCAAGGTTTTCTCAAAAAGAGAAGAGAAAAAAAAAAGAAGAGCATTTAAGATCAAGGTTTTCTCAAAAAGAGAGTATTGAGAGAAGAGTTTAAGTGAGATATTTGGTGAGAACAAAAATGGGATAGGACGTGTGGTACACATTTTAGGCTGTGATGTGAAGACAAGATGTATATAATATAAGCTTCTTTTCTAATCCTTCCCTACCCCTTTTTCTAGCCTAACATTACAAACTTAACAAAGACCCTTTTGATTCTTTATTTTTACCATAATTCCTTATGCTTAGTAGAGAGTGGGAAGGATATGCTTAGCATATGAGTCATAGTTTCATGTATAGATGTTGAAGAAACTATTGCTAATCATGTGAAGAAGGAGAATGAACCATGGAGAGTGATTCTAATCCTTGTCGAATCCTATCTAGTTTATTCTTATGTTTATGTATTTTGCTTGACATGTGTAAGGAGGTTGGAATATGTGTATATCTATGAGAAAATTTTTTGATCAAAATTCCAACCTTTGTTCTTTGAATTACCCATCTTTTCAGTTCTTTTTGCATGCATGCTAGGATGTTATTTTCTTTTTTATTTATTTTCCTTTGGTGTCTTGAGTCTTGTGATAGTTTGCATCTTAGTTTAGGTTTCATGCATTACATATTGTGTTTACTTTATTCTCTTAGAATAAAAGAGTCTCGGCCTCCTCCTATCGTGGTGAACCCTAGGGTTTAACCGGTTCCATCTTAGTTAGTGTTTTCTTAGGACAAGGAAAGCTTAAGTATGAGGTGTTGATGTGAGTTGGATAGTTGATGTTTTGCTCACATCTTCATGCCCATTTATATTCCTTTTGTCTTTTTTTTTGATACGACAATTTTTGTGTATCAAGTGTTGTTTCTTGATCATTATCAAGATTGATGTATCAAATGACTTTCATTATGAGCTATCTTTATGTAGAAAAGAGCACATTAATGTCATTTCACCCCACCTTTTTGTAAGAGAGAGAGAGGCCCAACAAGAGTGGGAGAGAGAAGCCTATGAAGAAATGGGAGAAATAGTGGGCCGCCGTTGGGACTCGAACCCTAGTTAGAAGGAGCAAAGTTCAAGTGCCTTTACCATTAGGTTAACTAGTATTTTTGGATAATATCTCCTATAATTACTTGTTTCTGTAATCTGTGGTCCACTACAGGTGATTTGTGGATTTGGATCATAATTGGAGAAAATGGAGCCTTTCACTATTCTTGGCAAAGATACGGTTTAGGTCACGGTCGTGATGCCCTACAGTCATGTGCCACTATACCTGAGCACCTTACTTTCCACACTAAGCCAGCCCATACTTGGGCATGGTCGTGCCTCACCTTAGGCATGACGAAGGGTACGGTCGTGCTTCCCTCCACTCCTGAAGAACCAGAGATTGAAGACCTTTGGTTCATGTGTCATGCTTTCCAGTACACCCGTCAATGAGTGGCACGGTTTGTGTCACGCCCATACCGAGGACCGTGAGGTTCACGGAATTGCGGGAAAATCATATCTGAGCCTTTATCAAGGCACGGTCGTGCCGTGCCCTGGATCGTCCTTGGACACGGTCGTTTCCAAAACAGTATTGTCATGTGGAAACAGATTTTTTCAAAGTCTTTTACTCTTTTTCCCTATCTTTGTATTGTCTATAAAAGGACATCTTAGAGTTTTAGACAGTAGAGAACACGAAATTTCAGATCTAGTCAACAGAAATAAAAAAAAATACTTTAAACTAAAACTTTGCTACACAAATTCAAGATAGTGTCAACTTAGAAACACTGGTTCTTTCATAATTCTTCTAATTTCACATCAAACCAATTCAAAACCTCGTAAGACAAATCAAATAATAGGTCATACAAGAATCAAACCCTAATAGCAAAGCCTGTCTGTTTTAATAAAACCCAAAAAAAAAGATCAACAAGCATACACGAAATCACCCTTTACTTAAACCCTCACCAAAATAGCTTTAATTGTCCCAATTTCCTCTCCAGAATCGCTCTAATCTTCCCTATCTCTTCTCCATGCATTTTTGTCGTAGCCCTAGTCTTTTTTTTTTTTACGGTTTTGAAGAAAATAGAGAGGGTAAGACGATCATTAAGAACAAAATAAAAAATTCGTGCAAGTCGAGTGAGGAAACACTTGTCCCTTTTGATTGACATGCTAACTTTTTAGAGTTTAAGGTGATGCTTTGGCATATTTTTTTAGATGAAGGGGAGATTTTGTTAAAGTGTTTTAGACGAAGGAAACTTCCTAGAACAAGTCCAATGGGTTGCTGATACCAGCATCGCCACGTCAACGATGGTAGGACCAAAAGGAGACAGAAACTATTTTGGGAACCGGTGATATTTTTTTGGGAGTGTAATGGCAGCACCAATGCCAACAATAGTGGGACCAAGATGAGAGAGAGGACAAAGAGTTTGGATTTAATTGCACTTGTCCCAACATTTTTGAATGCGATGCCAACACCGGTGCCTCAACACCGACCGTTGGCTAAAATCCATGCTACTTCTATATGTGTAGTTATACCATGGCATAGTATTATTCAGATAGTTACCAATCGATGTGTAGTCATGAAAGGAACTATAATCTCTTCCCATATTTACATTCCTAGTTCATTCCTGGAAATGCCATGGCTAAACTGATGCGGCCATCCACACGATTTTCTTCGTTTTTTTTGATGAGATGCTCTTTTATTCATAAGAATTCCATTTTACAAATGTAATTCTCACCATCACAAATATGTTCCAAATTCATTCCATGTCTTCTAGGGGGCAATCACCATGATATACAAGGGATAAAACCCTTAAATTTGACAAATCATTTCTCAAGAATTCAGATTATGTTGAACAATAAGTTGTAGTAGAACATCACCAGGAAATTATATTAAAGCTTTGCTATGGCAGATGCAGGCAAGTTTGATTTAGCAGGAAAAGTCAGGTCCTCCCATTCATCCACCTTGGCGAAGTACCAATCTACCATCTTGTCGCTTACAAGCTCCAATTTTGACGGTTCCCACTGGACAAAGAAAGAAAATATTAGTCCATTTTTACGTACTTGTGTTGGTATGTTCATATTCACAAAAGGAGGGAAAATTGAATTTCTATTGATACTTCAAAATACGTCTTTTACGGGTTCTTTTTTCACATCACATTCATCTCCTCAACTATTGGCTCAAAAATAATAGGGTAACTCGCCAAAACTAACCCTATACTACGCGCATTAACTTTTCTATTTTTGCATCCTGTTATAACTACGTCTAATTTGGACGTGAATTGTCGAAAACGCCCCTAACAATTTTGCAAAAACTACCCCCCTACTATCCGGGTTTTGCAAAAACTAATGGTTTGTAAATGCAAAAAAAAAATGGCAAATTTGACAAAGTTATAACAGATGGAAATAAAAAAAACTTTAATTTTAGTTTGGGCTAACAAAGGTGGTCTATGGTCTGTAGCTGCAAAGCGTGTATAGTACAGTTAGTATTTGGAGTTATCCCAAAATAATAACAGCGAGTTTTGGCGCAAAGGTAAAGGTTGTTGTCTTCCAATCTGAAGGTCACGGGTTCAATTCTAGAAACATTATAGAGACATCACTCCACATACCCCCATTAGGTTAAATCTAGCCTCTGTAGACCAGCCATATTATAAGCCACGGTAAATAACTAAAGCCATATCAGTGTTTTTGTGTCGTCACTACTACTTTGAATCACTGAGGAACCTATCTTGATTAAAAATAGTTAGGATGATTTCCAAAATATGTGTATCCTTGTGCAATCCTTGGAATATTCACAAGAAATTTGCTGCAAGTCAACAACGCAGTGTAGTGATAGAGAAATAAAATCGGTCTAACCTTTGGGTTCTTATCTTTATCTATCAGAATAGCTCTGCATCCCTGCATAACAATATGAGATATTTGAAAGTTAGTCATTTTTCAAACATGAGAAACTAGAGAGATGAAAATTTTAAAAAGAAAAAAGTCAAAAAGTTTGCTTCAAAACCTCTACAAAATCCTTGCTGACATCTCCTTGCAAGACATGACAAACCATTCTGTACTCTCGAATGAGACACCGGCCTATACCTTGGTGCCTGTTCTCTCTAAACTGCAATTGCATGAGAAGCAAGGCAAAACACTTTAGTAAGCACTTGATTGCATAATAATTGTAAATTAACCATATCATAGAAGACCAACTAATTCAAAGTGCATAATGGAATATAAATAAAATCCAGGACCTCCCTCAAAACACTCTGATGGATCCGCAGACACACCAAATTATTTTCTTTAGGGGGCTGCCAGATCAAAAGCTACAAAAGTGATGCAATTACAATTTATCTTCAATATATTTAATACTTTGGCCAATTAATCATTTAGCATTCCTGCTATTGCAGAAGAATTATCTGTCAGCCCTGGCATATCTACTGCCTTTAGGAGAGACAGAAAAAGGATAAGACTATATATGTGTTAAAGCCCAATCCACCTAAACGCTCAAACTAATAGGTGGAGGCCCAAAGACGCTTATCAAGTGGTAAACGGATCCACATCTTTTCAACATGGGACCTTGACACCCCCCTCATGAGCAGACCTGGTTTGCACATAGACCGTGGGCCTCTAGCCCGATATCTAGATGGCATAGAGGGATTCAAGTGGAAATAAACCAGGCTCTGATACCATATTAAAGCTCAATCCACCTAAACGCTCGAACTAATAGGGTGGAGGCCCAAAGATGCTTATCAAGTGACAAACGGATCCACATCTTTTTGATGTGGGACCTTGACAATATACTCAAATAAATATCAACACAAAATTAATTTGACGTATAAACAGGCCTCTGATAAATAAGTGAGACCCAAAAGTGAATTGATGTGATGCAAGACAACCACTCAAGGTTTAGGCTCGAGTATAAGAAATAAGGTATTAAAGTCCTTTTCTTCTATGATACAAACTACTTAATTTTCTGGTTGTCATATTGCAATTTGTTCAAAAATGGTTTTGGTTTAAATAAACAAAGCAACATGACCCCTAACATGCACTAGAAAGACGGAAGGTAGCAAGACATGTCATCATTACAACATCTGTGTACCAGATGCAAGCAAGATGAATAATATCAAGTGCGCCAAACATAAGCCTAGTGAAGAGATTATACACACCATGCGCAGACTCTACTAAGAAATTATCATCTGCAGCATAAACATCACAAATACATTAGATATCTCCTTGAGGCATGCTTACGTACCATTCTAAGAGAAATTTTAAGACTTGTTGGGGATGCCTTCTTCAGTGAATTGATTGTGGCGGAGATCCAATCATCTGTCCTATTCCTGGCCTCCATTTCCTGCAACAGCAAGAAGTAATATGGTCAATCAAGAGGCAGAAATTGTATCGATTATAAGATGCAGCCATTCCAAATCATCAACTCACAAGGGCAGAAAGAATATCTTCGACAGTTCTTCGAGAAAAGCATTTATTAATAATATCCAACCTGTGATAAAGTAATTACAAGAAAAAACAATGTCAGATATAGAAGGAAAGCTAGAATAGAGTTTCCAGTTTAAGAAATAATGAACAAATTTTCATTACACATAATCTGGAGTGTACAAACTTATAAAACCAAGGTTGTAGAAAATGCTAGGCACTAGTCGGGCGGCTAGGGTCTCCCGGGACTAGTAGGGGATTAATCGGATTTGTATTTTTCTATTTTTTTAATAAATATATATATTACACATATAATCAAAATTATGTTATGTAAGAGTTTTAATAATAACTATACATAATAATAATAATACATATCAAATTAGTATTAGCAATATCTATTTTAAATTAATATAAACTATAAGCCTAATTCATCTAAAGGGCAAAGCCCAATTCACCTAAAGGCTAGTAAAACCCAATTTAAGACTTGTTAGCTTTTTTAAACCCTATTTAAATGAAAGCAAGTCAACCTTCCTAGTTCTGTCACGCCTCACATTTCAGATTCATGAACCACATTTATTCTTCAACTCTAACTTATCAAGCGCTCACCTTTCTCCAATCGCCGTTTCTTCTTCACAACTTTTCCTCCCTTCGTCTTTAATCTTCATTTCTTCTTCAAGTTTCTTCATCTCTCCGTCTTCAATTGTTTTCTTTTTCAAGCCTCGTGGATCGAAGTTCTCATGTCTTGCCGATCGGAGTCATCATGCAATTGCGAAAGGGAGCACCATGCCTCGTCTCTCGATCTAAGTTAGGCCATGCCTCGCGCGCCTTGCCATGCCTAAGCAGGCACAAATTGGGTGGCCGCCTTGATCCGCCCGACCATGCTAGGTCGGGACGACAATAGTCATTTTTCTGACTAGTTAGCCCTAACCGGTGCCTAGTTCCGACTTTTATAACACTGATAAAAGCTATCTATGAATACAGATGGATTGATATATTATTAGTTAGGAATATGAAAAGCAATAATATCTGAGGGACTTTATCTAAATATGACGTGAGATACTGACTTCCTTGTGGAACAAAAAGAACAGGCAATCTCAAGAATTTAAAATATTGCATGCAGAAATAGTAATGCAAATCTCTTTTTGTCAATATGACCAATACAAAGGAATATGAACATTTAAGTTTAAATTGCTTTCAGCACGAACAATTGTAGATAGAAGTATGCATTTTGAAATCAATAACCAAGAAATCAGACAAAAACTAGAGCAGATTTTGAGTGATGCTTATTTTTAACAGTATGAAAGAATCATACGTACAAAGTACAACATCAACATCAAATTAACTCCATGACTTCAGAAGACAGATTTTTAAATAACTGCTCATCCAGTTTGAAGTAGTAGAAAAGACTTGGAAAATAATAATTAACACAAAATATTTCAATATATAAATTACTAAATAGTTTTCCCATGTAAAGGAAAAATGACATCTATTAACAGAGACTTATTGCACAACCATATAAGCAAGTGAATATTTCTGGGTTTTCTCCTCTCAGATTCTGTTCATAAGAGTTCATCGGAAGATGCTTTCATCAGTGTGATCTGTGTTCTAAATAACCCGGTATCTTGGTGAAACTTAACCACCAAGTTGACCCTTTTACACCAGTAATGAGAATTGGACAGAACTTGGTCAAATTTGGTCAACCCAATCAAAACCCGGTCAACCAAAACTCAGTCAGCTAGTTTTCATATACAATTATGAAGTGTATGTGAAAATTTGTACTCAAAGATTTGTGTATAGCACAAACACAAAAAGAGATTATCAATAGCAAGTTCAATCCACTTTTCAAATACATTTAACTTTCACAAAACATGAATTAAAATGTATTTGGAACTATCTTATTTTACTAAAGTATTACTACTTTGTCTTTAATATATGTATTATATATTTACTTATTTAATACAAAACGCGTATTGTTGATATCACCCTGATAAGTCAAAAAAATCCTTCATCGGCACCTTGCTGAGTCAAATGCCGAGTTTTGACTGTTACCGAGCTACAGAACCTTGATTGTAATCATTATATGAGTGTATGCATGCAAACAAAATTACATATTAATATATGTATTTTTGGTTGTGTTTGTTGTTTTTCTTTTGGAACAAGCAAAATCTTTTATCAACCAAACCACCATATAGGACTGATCAAAATCAGCACCTGACTGGAATACCCACCAGCTCCGACCGGCCTGGGTACCAGTCCGGTGGGGAATTTGGGTGACGGTGCCGGTTAAATAGCCAATGAGCAACCCTACCACCACAAAAGCACAAGGCATAAAGCCTTGTTTGTAGAGTGATATCTGTAGCATAATGGCATGCTTTCCTCTTACCTCCTAGAGCCTCAGCACAGGGATATTACAATTTAGAACTTCAGGCATTGTTACGCATACAAACAATTACAGCAGTAATGGAGGAATGCCAAATTACCCACGAAATATGGACCAATTATTTATTCATAATCACATATGCATCCCACAACAAGGTGAATGCATAGCAATATAGTGCTTGCATACTGGAATATAGTAGGCTATAAGTGGTGTCCCTAGAGGCTATAGTTTACCACAATAACGAATTATGCCAAGCCAGGCCATCCATTCATTTAGAACCAAAAGGTTAAAACTTTCAATTTCAAAACTAACCTGTGATATGCACTATGCTCCTTTAGAGATGGTTGCAAGGAGTACTTATCTATAACTGCAGAAATCATGGCTGGATCGCCGGATTCCATCTTTGACAATTCTTCTTCTAAGAGTGACAATCTCTGTACAATTGTTGATGATCAGACTCATAAGAATAGAGTTCAAATGACAAAACCACTACATAAAATAAAATAAAATTTTGAAGGCAAGAGGGAGCGTCGTCAATGTATTTTTAGCTCTTTGAATTTGCTACACACGCTTGGTTTCAGCATTGACACAATTTCAGACCTCTATAATTTGTCAGAAATTGGATCTGTTTCTCTCAATCAAAAGATATCCATACTTGACATCATTGTATAAAGGCCACTTCATTTTTAAATACAGAGTCCTTGAGTAAAGGATAAAGGTTGAATTGCCATACTAAATTACATGGGTACTTTAAATGTAAGATGATTTTAGAAATGTAAGTTAGTAGAGTAAACTTACACAATACAATCAAAAGTAAGCTTCAGTTATATCCCCACAACATACTAATCAAAAGTTTTGACAGCTCAAAGAAAACAATTAAACTATCAATTTGGATCTTTAACTTTCGAAATTACATGCTATGATTTCCAGCTGTAACTTGCAATTTCAGTAAGGGCAGCCAGAGTGCTGTCAATTGATTGGGCGTAAGATCAGTCAACTATTTTTTTTGCCTTTTCGACTAACTTTCGACTAATCAGTCGAAAGTTGAAAGTTTCACGAGACAGTCGAGAGTTCTCTCGACTAGTCGAAACTTTCGCCTTTCGACTGACTAGTCGAAAATTAATCGAATTGGTCAGGTCCAGCCAATTAGAAGATGACACGTGGACACATTAAATCAGAAAATTAACTCCCCCCACCTAATTCGGATTTTTACCCCTATAAATACCCCCCTTCTCTACATTTTTTTTCACACCACTCCTTATTTACCTACTCAAAAATTCCTCAACTCCAAACT
>JAYMSW010004034.1:0-11443 GCA_036897725.1 Erodium texanum
CGTTAGCCCACCCCCCGCTACTACCGGCTGCGATGGGGGTTTCGCGTTCCCGTAGGAGGAAGCCGGTGAGGGTACTTTTTTTCTTTTTTCTTTTGTTGAAGTAATGATTGTGTTATTACAAAGGGAGTGAGTGACATATATTTACACTCCACCTGTGTTTGGAATAAGTTGTACTATTCAATACATTGTTTGTCTGAATTGGAACATTCTTTCGATATGAATTCGGATATTTATTGTACTATTTAATTATTTATGTACTAGCCTTTGGTTCAGTTGTAGCAGCCAATCTCAACGCAACTTTATTTTTTTGTGGATAAAATTTGGTGCAACTTTATATATCAACTGAAGATAATATATAATCTTTTTAACGATTAAAGCAAAAGTTCTAACAATCTAAACTTGATAGGAATATAAATCTTGCAGTCAGTTTCTCACATAGCATAGCTTGCGTACCGCTTTACAACCAGTTTAGACCTAAGTGAAAGGACCCGAAACGCATTGGATGCGCATCTACACTAGACAAAGACTGACACAAAACCAGCCGGTGCTAATATCAAATACAACCGATGTTAGAACTAAAAACCAGTCGACGGTGCTGACAACTTATTAACTAAAAGACAACAACTAAATGATGACCCGAAAAAGGCTTCCTCTAGACGGAACTCTACAATCAGCTAACTCCCGAGAAAGATATGCACGGGGTAGAGGATGGGTCGGCGAGAGTGGCGATAGGTTGGACGACGGCGAGCTGGATGGGGAGGAGGGAGAACGCCAAGACGTAAATCCGGCAAAACGCTGTCATATCAGGCGGAGATCAAAGTCGGAGAGGGGAAGAGCAACCTCTTCCTCCTCTTCAACAAATGGCGGCTAAAGTGGTTCTCTCTCAACAACTTTAATTCGGATATAAATTGGTATTTTAAAAATAAATGGGACAGTCAATTCTTATCACGATGGCTGCTTAATATAATAAATAGAATTAAAGAGTAGTTGAACTGTAATGTTAGGGACAAGATTGTGCAATACTATAACTTAAACTAATGAAAAAAACGTAAAATCAAAGCCAGAGTGAATATATTGCATTATTTGTAATGATGTATACGTGTGTTGTTGTATTTGTATAGTTTGTAATGTTAAGAGTTATTCTTTATATTTTATTTTTGGTCTAATCTAGTTGTCAAAATAGTACTGGTACTTGTTATGAGTTTGTTGTTTTGAAGAATGAGATTTTTGAAAATTTATTCTGATATTTCATTTATATTGGTTTTGAATTCAACTCAAAAAATGATTTTGAGCTATGATAGAGAAGAGTCAACCCTTCTTCCACCTAAATTTATATTGCCTTGTTTTTTAGATTCATAAACAGCGAAAACTAAATCGAAAAAAGGTTGTTGATCATCTTGATCGTTGTAGAGTCTAGACGTCACATGGATCGTAACATTTGTACGTTACTAAAATATTGATGTTACTTTGTTTAAAGAAACCATTAGAGAAGACACAATTTATTTCAAAGTTGATAGTGTAAATTTTAAAGAAAAAATAATAATTGTATAACTTCCACGTAACTAGAATAATATTTTTTCCATTAATTTTTACATGGTCACGAATGAAATATAAAAATAATAGTTCATCATGATCTTAGCTATATAATACACATTACTACATTAGCACCATATCATTTTTTTTTTGTTAAAGTTACTCTATTACTTTATTTTGAAACAAAACTTACTATATACTTACTAAATACAAAAAAATATCATTTCATCATATTTAATAAAACAAAAGATTTTACTTAATTTAGGTCATAAATTTTGTCCCAACAAAAATAGCACCAAGATGGAGTAATTTTTGCTAGATTGAACAAGGACAAAAGTTTAGAGCATCAAAACCGAGATCCACATTTATGAGATCACATCTCAATCCAACGGTGGATAAGCGTCCATCTGTCTCTGAACGGCCTGAAAGCAAGCTGGGGAAGAGAGCATAATACAGGAGAACGCACCTCTCTTCCCACCATTCTCGTCTCTTTTCCTCTTCGTTCTCAATTTTCTCACTCCTTCAATTCAATACAATTTTCTCGGGAAAGTCTGTCGAGAGTTTCATCATCACTAGTACAGAGCCTAACCCATCAGTCCCGGAAAGATTCTATCTGATTTTCGATTTCTTCATCACTCTTACAAACCCTAGAAACCCAAAGCTTTCACTCCCCTATCTCCCCACACTCTGTTCATCGCATTTATCTCAGTGTCAAACCGAGGAATTGTTGGAAGACCCACTTTTTTCAACTGGGTGTCGATTTTCAGATACTGCAATTACTGGGTTGTGGTGATTTTGGGTTGAAGATCCGCCGGAGCTATTGTTATGGTCAGTTGTTTAATGTTTTGTTAGTATTATCGTATTGATTATGACATTATGTTAGCATTTTTGTTTTGAAAGTAGATTGTGTAGATACTGATATAGTTATAATTGGTAGAGTTGAATTGGCGACTGTAATTGCAACCATGGAAAACGAAGTGATTGATTTTGATATTGGGCTGGGAGGAGGTCTTGGTGGGAGAGAGGGAGATGATGATGGTGTGGATATTGAGCATCATGTTGATGATGAAGAAATGCTCGATAGTCCTCCTCCTAATAGTGGAGGATTTGGTGGTGGGAGCTATGCAATTGTTGGTGGTGGAAGTGGTGAACTTTACTTTCCTGAGGGGGACTTGTTGGACCTTGAGCCTTGTGAGGGTATGGAGTTTGAGTCTGAAGAGGCTGCAAAGGCTTTCTATAACTCCTATGCTCGTCGTGTTGGCTTTAGCACCCGTGTGAGCTCCTCCAGACGTTCGAGGCGCGATGGAGCAATCATACAAAGGCAATTTGTTTGTGCCAAGGAGGGGTTTAGGAATTTGAATGAGAAGCGGACTAAGGATAGGGAGATCAAGCGCCCTAGGACAATAACTAGAGTAGGCTGCAAAGCTTCTTTGTCTGTTAAAATGCAAGATTCTGGGAAGTGGGTTGTTTCTGGTTTTGTGAAAGAACATAATCATGAGCTTGTTCCACCTGATCAAGTACATTGCCTCAGGTCTCATAGGCAAATCTCTGGCCCTGCCAAAACTTTGATTGATACATTGCAGGCTGCTGGAATGGGCCCTCGTAGGATCATGTCTGCTTTGATAAAGGAGTATGGTGGTATAAGCAAAGTTGGGTTTACAGAGGTGGATTGCAGGAATTACATGAGAAATAATCGCCAGAGGAGCTTAGAAGGAGACATTCAACTTCTGCTGGATTACTTAAGGCAAATGCATGCTGATAATCCCAATTTCTTCTTTGCTGTGCAAGGTGATGATGATCAAAGTACAAGTAATGTCTTCTGGGCTGATCCTAGAGCAAGAGCAAACTACACTTACTTTGGTGATACTGTTACATTTGACACAACATACAGGTCTAATCGCTACCGGTTACCCTTTGCACCCTTTACTGGTGTGAATCATCATGGACAGCCCGTTCTATTTGGTTGTGCTTTCCTGATCAATGAATCTGAAGCTTCTTTTGTATGGCTGTTTAAGACTTGGCTTATGGCTATGTCTGGTCGCCCTCCAGTATCCATCACCACTGATCATGATGCAGTTATAAGATCTGCCATCACTCAGGTTTTTCCAGAGACCCGCCACCGTTTCTGCAAATGGCACATCTTTAAGAAGTGCCAAGAAAAGTTGTCTCATATATTTCTCCAACATCCAACTTTTGAAGCTGACTTTCATAAATGCGTTAACCTGACTGAGTCTGTTGATGAATTTGAGTCTTGCTGGCTATCTCTTGTTGATAGATATGATCTCAGAGATCATGAGTGGCTTCATTCTATACACTCTGCTCGTAGGCAGTGGGTTCCGGTGTATTTACGTGATACATTCTTTGCAGAAATGTCCATAACCCAGAGAAGTGATAGCATGAACTCATACTTCGATGGTTATGTGAATGCCTCAACAAATCTGAACCAGTTCTTTAAGCTGTATGAAAAAGCACTGGAAAGTCGAAATGAGAAAGAAGTGAAAGCTGATTATGATACAATGAACACTGCTCCTGTTCTGAAGACTCCATCTCCCATGGAAAAGCAAGCATCTGAACTCTACACTAGAAAGTTGTTTAGCAGATTTCAAGAAGAATTAGTTGGGACTCTCACATTCATGGCATCCAAAGCTGAGGATGATGGAGAGATCATCACATACCAAGTAGCAAAATATGGAGAAGACCATAAAGCATACTATGTTAAGTTCACTGTTCTTGAAATGAAAGCAACTTGTAGCTGCCAGATGTTTGAGTTCTCAGGTATTCTTTGCAGACATGTATTGGCTGTCTTTAGAGTGACCAATGTGCTCACTCTGCCATCACGTTACATCCTCAAGCGATGGACACGAAATGCCAAGAGCAGTGTGATACTGGAGGATCATGCCAGTGATGTATATACGAATTATTTGGAATCTCATACAGTCCGGTATAACACATTGCGCCATGAAGTGTTTAAATTTGTGGATGATGCAGCAAAATCTGTTGAAACTTGTAATGTGGCCATGGGTGCTTTGCAAGAAGCTTCGAAGAAGGTTGCTCTTGCTACAAGAAATGATAGTAGAAGTATGATATCTAATGGGCGTGTTAGGCCAGACTCAGCAAGTGCCTTGGTTCGGCCAAATTATCCTACTGAAGATCATCAAGCAGCCTTGGGTCAACATTTGTCCGAGGTTAGACCAATTCTTATTAAATGCCTCATTGTCTTTATGTTTCTCTAGAATTGTACTAAGTTTGATTCTTAGACATTAGTATCTTTGACTCGATCCTCAGGCAGTACGTTTCCAAAAAAAAGATCATATTAATTTTTAAAATCTGTTCGGAATTCAGGCAATATTCTTAGGTGCATGATATAATTTAAGAGAATGATTTAAGTACTTGCCACTATATTATATTGTTTATTAACTTACCTGAGAGATGCACTGGTCTATGATAACTGTTGTTTAACATGTCCTTTATAGGATGATATGGACAAGAAAATCCGAGAACTTAGCAACGAGCTGGAGTGTGCAAATCGAAAATGTGAAGCCTACCGGGCAAATCTGCTTTCAGTTCTGAAAGATATTGAGGATCATAAGCTACAGCTCTCAATTAAAGTGCAAAACATAAAGATTAGCATGAAAGATGGCCTCTAAAGGTGCAGGAAAACAGTTTTTTTTTTTTTTTGTTTATTTGAATTTTACTCTTATGTAGCACAAGACTTCACGGTGTAGATTTTGGGAAGTACTTTTAACTCTACGGGTCTTGTACAGTGTACTAATGCGCTTTCATCATTAATTTTGAAGTTTATAATTCCCTTTTATGAGCTCTATGTTGTGTTCTTGAATTTGTGATGGGTTCAAAAATATATTTTTGGAGAAATCACGTGTTATTACAGTATACTTCGCAGGTTTATCATGTTAGTCGGATACTTCTTCTTTTTTCCTTGTTATTTTTTAGGGGAAAATCGTCATATTGAAATAAGTTTACACAACAAAAAGGCCATTTTGGGTACTTTTTTGCGATTATCAAAGAAGAGGGATACAATTTACAAAAGGTAAATATCTTAGGGTTCTTTTTCGCAATTATCTCTATAATGTAAAATGAGTGGAAACTATACATTTTTAGGTCGCGTGCTAGTCACATGATCTCTATTTTTAAATGACAAAACTACCATTTAAAAAATTATCATGTAAAGTATACTTGCTAAATATTTTTGTCCAACAGACCACAAGATTAAGTAAAATTTGATCTGAACACACATTTTAGCTTCATTGATTCTTCAAGCACCTGCATAATCTAAGGTCACAATTTGTAAGTGTACACCAAAATCTTAAAAGAACAGAAAAGTTACATATTTCCTATGCATTCTAACACACTTCTAATAGGACTGACAGGCACATTACAACTACACCTCAGTCCTTCACTCTTTCAGACTAAGCTTCGCATTCTGAACTTTCACTGATAACTTCAACTTTTGCTCTTCCATGTCCTTCAAAACAGCTAGCAAATTTGCTCGATATACTCCACATCGTTGGTTTGTGTTTTCCAGCTCAGCAGTCAGCTCCCTTATTTTCTTTTGCTTCTCATCCTGAGGTCAAAAGAAGACACATTAGAAAATAAGTTTAACAGGAACAGCTAACAGAAGAAGATAAAAATCTTCTATTTTTTCTGAACAGTAGTGTACAGTAATCAACAATATGAACTTCAAACTATGCAATGACCTGGTTTCATTTGAAATGATACGACATCCATTTACAAATTTACGGTATTAATTGATGGATCTAAGGTATGTGTTCAAACAATTTTTAAACCAGCCAATATCAAGGACATTCTAAATTTGCCCTTTTACTTCTCAAAGTCGGATATTTTATCCATCAAGAATCACCAAAGATTGGCCATAAGAATCCAGAATAATCATTCTTCTATCAATCAAGATATTGGGTACAAAGTGTGAATAACTTTATCACAGAAATAGACATAGGAATAGAAAGGAGAGAAACTAACCGCAGATTGATGGGTTCCCAATTGGTTATTGTCAGCTGTATGAAGCTCTTGACTACCTCCATTAGCATTGACCAGTGTGGTTCCAGAACGTTGACTTTTTACAGCAGCAACCTTCTTAGATGCATCTTGTAAGGCCTCCAGAGCAACATTATAAACATGAATAGATTTCGCACCTTCTTCCACATATTTTATTGCTTCTTGGCGAAGATTGTTGTACCGAACAGTTAGCGACTCAGCAGAACTGTTTTGCAGTTCAGAAGCATGGTTATCCAACACAGCTCCAACCTTGGCATTCCTCGTCCACCGTTTCAGTACATATTGAGAAGGAAGTGTAAGCACATTTTTTGCTCTGAAAACTGCTAGTATGTGCCTACAAATAATTCCCGTATACTCAAACTTCTGGCAGCTACAGTTAGCTTTCACCTCAAATGAATTGAAGCTCACAGTACGTGCTTTGTGATCTTCCCCAAATTTTGCAACCCGATATGTTGTTACTGTCCCCGAATCGTCAACTTTTGTTGCAGGGTTAGCTAGAGTCTCAAACAATTCCTCTTGGAATTTCGTAAAAACTGTCCTTGTGTAAAGGTTGGCAGCTTGTTTCTCTGTGGGAGAAGGAGTCCTTAAAACTGGTGTTATGTTGGCCGTGTCATTATCTGCATTCATTTCCTTCTCAAGCCCACTTGTTACAGCTTTCTCGTACTGCTTAATCAACATCTGTATAGTGGTTGATGCATTCACAAACCCGTCAAAGAACGAGTTTGTGCTTTCACTTCCATCAGTTACATAGATTTCCCCAAAAAAAGTGTTCCTCATGTACGCCGGAACCCACTGCTGGCGAATATTATACATTGATTGAAGCCAGTCATTGTCCATGACATAGTATCTTCCCAAAAGTGGTTCCCAACATGACTCGAACTCTGCAATTGTTTCAGTCTCATTGATGCACTTCTTGAACTCGGCTTCAAAGGTAGGATGTGTTTGATACAGGTGACCCAGTTTGTCCTGGGTTTCTTGAAATATGCCACTCTTGCTGAACCGGTGACGTGTCTCAGGAAGGACTTGTGCAACAGCCACCTGCATGAGCCGGTCCGGATCAGTTGTGATAGAGACAGGGTGGCGCCCAGACATTGCATGAAGCCAAGTTTGCAATAGCCAAATGAATGAGGATTCAGATTCATTGGGAAGTAAAGCGCAGCCAAACAAGACAGGCTGGCCGTGATGGTTCAGTCCAGTCAATGAGGCAAAGGGTACCCTATAATGGTTTCTCCTGTATGTTGTGTCTAATACAACAGTATCTCCAAAATAATTATAGTTCAGCCTCGATGTTGCATCAGCCCAAAATAAATTTGCACTTGACAGATCATTATCACTCTGGATTGCATAGAAGAAAGAAGGATTTTCGGCCTGCATGCGCTTCAGATAATCCAATATGTGCTGAACCCCACCACCAAGGGTCCTCTGTCTGTTGGCACTCATGTTACTCCCAAAATCAACTGAATCAGGAAAATTTTGATATTTTATTTGCCTGGTAACCATAGAGAAAACTGTTATTAGAATCATGGCGAAAAAGGTAGAGCATCATAGGGAATGATTGCATAATGTACTCATATCTCGAGATACTATTTTAATTTTTGTACTATTTTTTATTGCTTATGTGCATGCAATTGTGTTGCTTTTGCTACTTCAATGTTTTTTCTGGGGTATATAGATTGACGTCAATGACATAAAACAAATTTGCAACATAGAAGCTACAAATTAAGCGTATACAGTGGGCTAACACATAGTGAAGCCAGAAAAACAAACAGTATTTTCAACATTTAAAAGGTTAAATTCTCAACTGAACACAATCTTTCCTTGTAACACATACTCACTAGCTCATGCAGATGGACACCTGCATATAACATCCCCCTCAAGAGAACATTGGGTTTCATCTTCCTTCAGTTCCTCGAAATGAAAGGGATGAACCAACGATTTCTTCCTATACAAATACGATTTATAAATCATAAACTAAGTAACAGCTTAATAAGTGGGAAAAAAAAGTCCCTAAGAACTGAAAGTGCCTACCTATTCTGGATGCCAATGAAGCATTTATTTAGCTAACATGGCCTTCTAGATTTACCAAAATAATTAAAACCCTCACTTTATTTTTCCAAAAGTAATAAATAAATACTCCCACTGCCGTGACTGCCCCAAAATAAGTGTCCTACATTCTTAAAATGGATACCCAAAAAAATGTTCACTATTATTGTAGATGGTTAATTAAACATGAATTACCAACAATATCCTTCCATAAGTTAGCTATGACAATATGAGTAGTGGATACATGGAAGCACATGAGAATGAAGGGTGAAAAGCCAAAGCAATAAAATTTGAAGCCTTAATTTATGTACATAGTCATACAGGACACTTATTTTGGGACCGAGTGAGAAGAAAATACTCTCCCTCATTCTATTCCAAAAGTTACACGATTCGCATTAACATAATAACCCATTTCGGTTTGTCTCTAATGGCTAACCAAGCTAGTAAACTAAGTTACAGTATGAGTTTAGCATGCCTATTAAAGCACACCAATACCAAATCAAAATTCTAATTAAAATAGTGCAATCCATAGAAAACAAAGAACACACACTCACTGAAAGATCACAGTGGTTCAACATTTCCCACAGTAATCTAAAGCCTGGAGTCCCAAATTCCTCCAACACCAATAAAAGGGTCTTGTCCCTCTTTCAGCTAAACTGTTTTGCACTCATTCACACACCAAAACATTTTTTTCCAAAAAAAAAACTGATTATTGGGTAAGTAGCATGGAGGAGAATGCTTTTGGCTGCCCAATTCAAGACCTTGATAACTACTGAATCAATTAATGTTCAACACAGTATCAGTAACAGTCAGTTTCATGTTCAAAATTCCTCTCCTAAACCTGAACGCAAACAAAATTCACACTAATGCATATGTAAATATATGTTTATGATATCTATTATCTATACGATTCGGGAAATGGTGGGAGAAAAACTGACCTAAACAGCGCTTCCTGAGCAGTTGGTTTTGCCTTCAGGCTGCGACTTGTTCTCTGAATTCGAAGAACCTCGTCGTCACGGCTCCGATTTCACCGTCGATTATGGAGGGTTCAAGCTTTCAGCTTTCTTCTTCTTTCTCTGCAACTGTGCTCTGAGACTCGACGAGTCAGCAACTCAATCCTTCTCCTTCCTCCTCTTCCTCTGCGCATTGCTCAGTTTACACAGACGCCCAAAAACAAATGGGCCTAGTTCTACTTTAAATGGGCCCAGGTTTAAATTCAGGTGAGCCCAGTTCTGGTACTCCGATCTTTGTCCAATTTAGCCCATTGTGGAAGCAAACGGTCAAATAAGTAGCAAAAACTTGCATCCCAAGCAGCCTTATTCATGCAATTTGGAATCAGATACTGAAGTTACTAGTTACGTGCATTCAAATGTCAATGATCTGATCTTAAATCCCAGAAATATGATCTCATGGAAGACCGCTGTCAACTTCAATCAAATTAAGAGAAATTCTCTTTGCAGTTAGTGAATAAGTCAACAACTTTTTTACTGCTTATTTTCGTTTTATCAGTGTTTTTCTTCGTTTTCTTGATTTAATTGTTATAAACCTATAGTTGTTTTTCGATTATGAATCATTTTATCAGACCAAATGAAAGAAAAAAGATTACTAATATCTTGATAATTCAATCTTCATGTTATTACGACCAAGATATAAGTTCGAATCTCTATTTATGAGGAAAATAATTGTCTACCAAACAACAAAGAAAGAAGAAGGTTGTTTGGATAGAAAGAAAAGGGAGGGAATAGAAGTGAATGAAAGGAGGACAACTTGTAGTTATGAGTTTGAAGTTGATTAGTCTAAAGGAACATTCTGTGCTACTTTCTTTTATTTGGAGTTGAATTCTTTAAGTGAATAGAATAGAATAAAGTTCAGACAAGACATCAGGAACATATTCTATGGACCATTTTAGCACTGCTAGTGTTTTTATATGTTTTCTTAGTAGTGTCTGCACAACATAAATATTCTCTGAGTAGTAAAGGCAAAACCAGTAGCTATCTACTTTTATAATTATTCATCCAAATCCCAAATATATAATTTTCTATCCATGAATACGAATCCCGAATAGGGATGAAAAGAGAGTTATTTTCTTTTTTTGCAATTTCTAACATAATTTTTCTTTTTGTTTTTATTTTCGTACAAACGATCCGATAATGTTTAGACACTAGTCTTTTATAAGATAACGATTGTTTGATCAATCAAAACAGTCATATAGGACAGGATCAAAGAAAGAGTTAAAATAGTTTCATGACTTGTAAACCTTATTTAGTACAAGGTAGAGATATGCGTGAACGTAGTGTTCTCTAATAGTAGCACTCTTTAGTTACCCAGCCTTTTCTTCTACTCTTTAGTTACCCTTTTTCAGTTCAGTTGGAGTGTTTTGTTTTACATTCCAATGGCTAAAAAGCTAGTATGAAATTGAGGGTTATTCTTGTTTTTCTTTTGTTTTCTATAACATCGACCAATGATAATTTTTCGGATGTTGTAATATACGTATCAAACTTTTTTTTAAGGACTGGATTACATGTGTATGATAGTTTTTTAGACCTTATTTCATACTAGCACTCATTGGGATTCGAGTTTTTGACTTACGTTTTAAGTAGGTGACATGTTAAAGATTGAATACGAACTTTGTTCACCAACCAGACCAGCCCTAATCGATCATCATAATGTTAACTTGAGTAAGAAAGTTTTAAGACAATTACAAGAACATCATAATAAACAAACAAACATGTTCACCCAATCCTTTTACTTGGCCCCTCACTCAACCCTCAAAAGACCAATCATTACACTCATCAAAACCCACCGAAGTAATATTCCATTCCCCTCCATTTCT
>JAYMSW010004035.1:0-11440 GCA_036897725.1 Erodium texanum
TGTGACAACATATTGGGGACCTTGCTGAATATTCCAGGGAAAACCAAGGACGACGCAAAAGCTAGGATGACGTGGACTGAAAGGGGCATTAAATCGCACTTGTGGCCTAAGAAAGGGAAGGGGGATAAATATACCTTGCCCGATGCTCTGTATGTTGTTAAGCAGGCAAAACGGTTTGAAGTACTAGATAGGCTTGCAGCCGTTCGCTACCCGTCTAGTTATGCTAGGAATCTGAAGAGTAAAATCAAGCTAGAGGATAAGAGGTTATCCAGTATGAAGACGCATGACACCCATGTACTTCTTCAAAGGATACTTCCCATAGTCTTCAGACCCTTCGTAGGGACTGTAGTGGTGGACGTTCTAGTCATGCTCTCCAATTGGTTTCGGACAGTTTGTGCTCGGGAATTGTCATGGTCGGTCGTCCTCCAGTTGAAGAAGCACATAGTCCACATATTGTGTAAACTGAAAGTATTTTTTTTTCCCGCTTTCCACACAATCATGGTCTATCTCTGAAAACACCTTCTAGACCAAATCTTGCAAATCGGCCCAATACATTACTCGTGGATGTTCCCTATTAAGAGGTATGCACCGAAACTTTATGATAACTATTCGTTTGTTACAATTGGAATTTAAAGTAAATTTATGCACATTACTATATGTACTACTCGTCTATAGGCAACTAGGGGAATACAAAAAGGCTGTCTGTAACAAATGGTACCCAGAAGGCTGCATAGCTAAAGCTTATATCGTTCATGAAGCCATGCTATTCTTGAATATGTACTTGGACAAGCGAGACTCAATGACTGCTGTAGAGGTAATTCATACCATACCGACACATAATTGGAACATCTCCGTTGTCTCATCGTTGGTCAAACCACGAGTTCAAGACTGGAAGGCAAAAATTGAAAGACGACTACAAGACATTGCTCATTGGACGGTCTTGATACACTGCTACGAAATTACCAAGCACGTCACCCCGTGAACGGAATGGAGTTATGTCATCAATAAACTCATCGATGACAGGAACGTCCTCAATGGCATCATCAATACCCCCATTACTAGAAGATGCACGATCCTCGTCTACAGTAACTAACAACTGTCTATCTTCCTTGTGATCCTTCCAAATTGTGTATGTGTTACACAATTGCATAACTCAACAAATGCACATGAATCTCGGTAATCTTATGTAGTAACATATTCAACACTTCCTACACGGACATATGTATCAATTCTCATTCCTCGGTGTACCGTACTTTTCAGCAAATCGTATAAATTCTTCAACGCCTTTCATATAGGTCAACTCAGTTCTTTTTAGATTCATCCAACTCCGATCCATTTCCTGTTTCCAAAAATACTATCAATTCAATAATTCTTGTTAATTCAACCCTTCAATCAAAGCAGCCATTAAACTACACTATGGTCATCACACCAACTTCATTCCACAATCCACGAGCTGAAACTAATAATTCTAATTCGATATATTATAACTCATAATTAATCAATACACACACACATATATACAATAATAAAAAATACTATAAATATCAACAATCCAACTAATTATAATCCCTCACAATCGTCATATATAATGAACTTGTTTTAAAACTAATTTACACTAATTATATCAAACTAAACTAAAATGAAATACAAAATCAAATTTAACAATTATCATCAACAAAAAGTTCATCTAACAGTTCAAGAAATAATACCTGTACAACCTTCAAAACAAGTAGATAACGAAATATTATGAATGAAAACGCAAACGAAAGAAGTTTTTGGAGCTCAAAATCTCAAACTTCTGAGAAAATGAGCTCCAAAACTCTCTAGTTCGAAGTTATGGTGATGAACCACTTGGGTGAAGCAACATTAAAATTCTGCTTCACCCAAGATGGTAGTCAATCACCACAATCAATTTTCATCAGAATTTATGACTAACTTGGGGCAATGCAGAAAAAAAACTACGCCACCTAGGTACTTCTTTAAGGACGTACATTAAACTGCGTCGCCCAAGTAAGAAAATCTTAGGCGACGCAGTCGAAATGATGCGTCATCCAGGATATCCAAGACAACGTAGCATTAACTTATGTCACCTTGACTAGATATCTTGGGCGAAACAGCGAAAATACTACGTTGTCCTGGATATTCAGGCGACGCAATATTTTGATTGTGTCGAATAAGAAAGTCCTAGACGATGCAGTCTAACTACGTCGTCCTGTCAAGACCTGAGCGACGTAGTATTTTTAATATTATGTTGCCCTGATGATTTGGTGTAGTGTTACTTGGTAAGAAGTTTTTATAGGTTCATTTGGGGGATATTCCTTGGAATTTTCATTTCGAAGTTTTTTTTGGTCTCTCAACGTTCCTGGTTTTGCTAAAGAAACAATTTATAGTACATTGAATTCTATTATTTTGTTAGATAGCCTATGCATTGGGGGTTTATTATTGTGTTTTTAACCTTTTGGATTCGAGTTGGTTGAATTCTTGTTGTATTGAATATGGAACAGCCAGCTTTGACGGTTGGAGTTTGTGGAAAGATAGGAACTTGAGGTTGTAGAAAAACAAGTTTAGGTTTACCCAAATAGTTGAGGATTCAGCATATGTTTGGATTTGGAAGACTGACAATGTGCACAATCTGTTTAATCCTCCTGATCTCGGCGGTGCATACTTTTCATTATCTTCCTTCCTTCTTTCTTTCTTTGATTTCATTGTAGAAGATTGTAAAACTTTATTTTCTCAGTGTGGAGATATTTCTTTATTATTTGTGAAACAGTCTACCAATAGGGTTTCCCCCATCTTACCTCTAGGAATACCCTTTTGTTATTCAGGACGTGTTTAGTCTATTATTCACACTGTTAAATCTATGATTCTAATGGATCAAGTTGAATATATATCAAAAAAACTATCTCTTTTATTTCCAAAAAAAAATGTAATCTTCATAATTAGATGGTAATTAATTTATTTTGGTAAAAGTCGTTGCATCATATTGTGTAGAAGAGAAAAAACATTGTTTTTTTTTTTTTTCTGGACAACGCACACTTCAAATGATAATATGGAAAGAGACGTTTAACAACTAATTAAACACTAAAACCGCTTTACCATCCCCTATCTCCCAACCATATTATTAGGCAAATATATTATCTTAATTTATTACAAACACTTCCACACTTACCTACGAATTCATTACAATGTATTTTTCATTTAGATTCAAATGGAGACTTTATTTGAAATAAACAATTAAATTTTGTTAGTTTTGTTCTGACATAGAAGAACAACATTAAGACATAAGGATGTAAAAACTAACCATTCGATGTATAAATTGGGATGTAGAGACTATACATCAAGCCGAGTACTAATCCATGAGTTATATTTGTTGAGACAATAACTTGGTAAAGTATGGACAATTCTACAAAATAAAAAATAAAAAAAATTGAGTAAAGAATGTCTACATGAGAACGTCTTATTACTCATCTCTCAATCTAACATTGTGGACAAAAGCATGCTCAAACGATATACGTTGAGATGTATAGGAAATTAGTGTATGTGAGATGTTAACGGGTTATGATCCGGTACCAAATCGATCCACTATGTTTTACCCGCCAAGTGCTCGATCTATTAGTTAGGTACTCCGCTTTAAAGTGCTTGACTTTTGAAATAAAATCCACTTGCACGATCAAGTTTACTACTATAACTAGTAACTTGCTGATTCATCACTTGTTTTTTTGTTGTGATCAATTAATTTGACATGGCTTTCGATTTGATAACGAAGCTAAATTAGTGGTTGGTTGTTTTCAATGACGTATTATCAACATTGCTACGAGTTTGTATTCACATATGTTAGCCTAACCCCTCCTATCAAAGCTAAATCTTTGTCACTTTTATTATTGGCCAACTATACAAAAAAAAACTTGAAAAAACACAATACATAAAAAGTTAGTGCACGTGTATAAAATAACCGTCTTAAATTTTCAACAATATTATAACAAATTAACTTGCCTTACGGCATCACCGGAACTCGACGTGATTCCTAGTTGGATTATAGAGTTTTAACGACATGTCCATCACGATATATAAAATATTAATTTTGAATATAACTGGGTTATTGCATGGTGTGTTCTGCTGTGCCTTTTGCAGTGTACTGGTAAAATAACTGACAATGTTAAACATATATTTTTATATAGCTCGATATATTTCCAAATAACTGAAAACGTAAAATTACATCCCCACACAACAAACATTTCAAGACAGACGGAAGGCCTGACCGAAAAATAATATAACCAACACAGATCACATAAGTACGAACACAATTAAGTCAACATTAAACCCGATACATAGACAAGAATATGTTAGTTAACGAAATCATAATTGGTGTGAGTTGTATAATGGATGCTTTCTCACATATCCATTTATATGCTTTTTCCCTCTTATTTAGTTATGTATTGAATAATATCTCCTAGAATTTCTTGTTTTTCGTATATTGTTGCCTACTGCGAGTATTATGGATTTGGAGCATAATTGAAGAAAAAGTAGCAAAAAGGAGCAGAAATGAAGCTTCTCAGCAGTTTTGGCAGAGATACGGTTTAGGTCACGGGTGTGACGTTCCACGGCCTTGGTCACAGCCATGCATGCCACCGCATCTGAGTAGCTTACTTCCCACGCTGAGCCAGCCAATCCTAGGGTACGGTCGTTCCTTACCTTAGGCATGACCAAGGGCACATCTATGCATCCTCCACTCATGAGGAAGAGAAGAATGAAGATCCCAATTCATGCATCACACTGTTTGGTACGCCCGTACCGAGGAGCGGCACGGTTTGTGTCATGCCTATACTGAGGATCGTATAGTTTACAGAAACACGAAGAAAGCGAATCTGAGCCTTCATCAAGCACGCCCTTTCTCACGGCCGTGCCTATAATAGTATTGTAGAACAAATCCAGATTTATTCAAAGTGTTTTACTCTTTTATCCTAAGCTTTGTAGAGTCTATAAAAGGGCTTTTTAGGGTTTTAGAGAGAGGAGCGAACGAGTTTTCAGATCTAGAGAGAGAACCTCTCCTTTTCTAGGGAGAGAAACACTTTGTCTTGTAGAATCCATGAGATTTGTTGTTGATCTATGAACATTGACTCCACAATTGATATTTTAATCTTCTTCTCTAACTTTTGTATATCTTTATTTGGATTTTCTATCAATCATTCTTGTTGCTTTCACCGTGATTGAGTAGTTCTCCGTGTTCTTAGGTATGGGTATGTAGAAATCTAATTGGTGATGTTGTGTTGATGATGAGAACTTGTTGATGATCTAGATTAGCGTGAATTTGTCTAATCTACACTTAATGCTTTACCCCCCGTGTAGGCCTTGGTAATTGATCTAGCTAATTAGTCAATAAACGATAGTTGAGATTGATTAGTGGAAATGGCTAGGCTAGACTATATTTTAAATCTCACATGAGGGGGTTATTGCTTGAGCCTTAGTTATATAGCTCACCTAGCTTAAGACCAGAGGACTCAAATGAATATCATGGCATGACTTTTCTACACCTACTTAAGTATAAGTGGGTGGTTAACTTGTGTTAGATTCCTAGTTGACTCGGGAGAGCCCTAGGATTACCATTAGAGAGTTATGTGGTCACCTACTCCTACACATCAATGCAAGTTCGAGCTTGCAAACACAATGTCATCTATTGGGTTACTTATTGCCCTTGCCTACGAATCTTTCTATCATTTGAGAAACCTATCTTATTTTGTTGTCTTGTTATTTATTTTTCCTATAAATAATAATAATAAAAACATTTACATTTTTTCCTCTGACTTTAAATGGCTTGGATTAGCATTTGGAGAATAGCATAGGAGTGAGTACTCCAAGGTTCACCTTCTTTCCCCGTGGGTTCGAAAACTCCGGGTTGCTCTCCTTCATTCTCTTCTCTAGTAGGGGAAAGAGGTACTTCCCATCTTTTATTACTTGGCATCGACAAGATATTCACTTGCATCTCTTTGAGGATGTGCATCAAGTTTTTGGCGCCATTCCCGGAGATTGAAGGCAAATGAGCCACTTGTTTGTGTGTTATTTTCTAGTTGACATCAAGTCCTTTATTTTTGCTTATTTTTGTTATTTCTATTGTTTGTTTTATTTTCTTAGTAGTAGTGTGTCACCCTAGTTCTTTAGTTTGTTTCTTTTTATGCTTTTGAGATCTTACACAAGATTTTGTTCTTGTGTGAGGTTGGCTTATTGTGTATAGAGTTGTGAAGAATGTTAAGGGGGCTTATGAGAAGAAGACAATAAGTTAACACGTATAACTTAGACCATGAGGAAGAAGCTCTTCCTAGATTCGTGAAGGATTATGGTGTCCCGACCGCATCGGGCATTCATTCAAGCATTAGGATGCCAAGGGTTGAACCTAACTCCTTTGAGATCAAGTCCCCCACTATTAATATGGTTCAACAAAACCCTTTCCATGGGTTACCGCATGAGGATCCTTCTTCTCACTTATCAAACTTCTTGCAACTTTGTGCCACATTCAAGTACAATAGAGTAAGTGATGAAGCTATTCGGCTTCGATTATTACCATTTTCTCTTTGTGACCGAGCATGATATTGGATTAATACTCTACCGGAGAGCTCCATCAACTCTCGGGTTGACCTTGTCAAGGAATTTATACAAAAATTCTTCTCTCCCTCAAAGACACTTCAAATGAGGAATGTTATCACCAACTTTATTCAAGGTGAGGGTGAAACTTTGTTTGAGGCTTGGGAACGTTTTTCAAATGAACTAAGGAATTGCCCTCATCACCAAATTCTATTGTGGCTTCAAGTACAAAGATTCTTCGGTGGGTTGAGTGAATCAAGTAGGACTACTATTAATAATGCATCCGGTGGATCCTTTGTTAAAAAGACACCGAAAGAAGTCATGGATTTAATCCATGAGATAGCATTCAACAATTCTCTTTGGCATACTCCAAGAGGGAAGAAGAAGAGCCAAGAGACCTCTATGGAAGTGAATGTTATGAGTCAAAATGGATATCAACGTGGAAGCCATATCTAGGAGAGTGGAGGCCATAAATGACTCTTTTTTGAAGGCTAGGCAAGGAAGTTCTAATGTGCAATGCCAGTTTTGCCAAATATGGAAGCCTACCCTCAAGTTCAAGATGAAAATGCGACATGAGGAGATAAAGCTCATGAAGAAATTAATTGGGTAAATGGAGCAATCAAGGTCAACAACATCAAGCACCACAACAATAACAAGCTCCAAACTCTCAACCTAGTTCTCGAGTCAATACTTTTAGACCACAAGATGGAAGGCCTCCATACCAAGGCAGGCCTCAAGCTCAAACTCAAGATACCCCGACTTCTTCTATTGCTCCTCAAAAGGAATCCGTAGTTATGTCCATGATAATGGAAATGATGAGGAAGTAGGAAGAAGGGGAAGCCAGGGAAGAAGAGCAAAAGGAAGGTTAAAGGGATGCAAAAGAAGCTAATGATCACCTCCATTCAAAAGATAGAGCAACAAATTGGACAACTTGCTAACAACATCCATGCAAGATCTCTAGGTTCCTTGCCTAAAAAGAATCCAAAGGAGACGATCAATGCCATCACGTTGAGAGGTGAAAAAAGAGTTGAGTTGTCTCCACACAACAAGAGAAGCCTAGTCAAGAAGAAAATGGTAAGGATCAAGAGGAAAGTGAATCAAGCTCCTAAGCAAAAGACCAATACCTACCAAGTAAGGCCATTCCTATAAAAGGAGAGGTGCATGGTACCAAGGTGAGGGAGTCCATGGTTGAATAAAAAATGTGGACTCTAGCTTCTCCTCCTTATCATATGATTTCCAAGAAGAGTACCTTATATGCACAATATTCTTCATTCTTGGATGTTTCTAAGAAAATTGAAAGTAATGTTCCCTTGTTTGATGCCATAAAAATATGCCTATGTATGTTAGACCATTACTACTTCCTGACCTCGTGTGCGTGAGGCCTTTGGCTGCTTTTATTTAGAACCTATTTAGAAGACCATCGGCCGACACTATGGTTGCAAATGTCTGTTGGAGGGTAATGCTTGAAATTTAAATCAGTAGTAGGGGTCAAGTTGTCATTTCATTTAAAAACTAATGGTGTCATGGTTGTGATGTGTGTTGATCTGTTTCTCTAGTCACCATTGAAAATCAAACACAATGTAGTTATGTGTATGTTGGTCATTCATATATGTAACCATTTGCAATTAACCTTAATTTAAAACAATCAATTTATTATTAAGGGTTAATTGCAAATGGCTACATATATGACTGACCAACAGACACATAACTACATTGTGTTTGATTTTGAAAGGATGACTATACAAATAGAGCATCACATAGCATAGCCATGAAACCATTAGTTTTTAAGTGTAAATGTTCAACCATTGTGTCGGATACTTGCAAGCTAAGTCAACTATCTGATTGTCCTAAACTGATACGACCTACTCTTGGTCTCTATAGGATTGACCTGGTCGCAAGACCAGTACTACTTCTTGACCGCGTACGCTAGCACGTGAGGCCTTTGGATGCTTTTATTTAGAACCTATTTAGAAGACCATCGGCCGGCCCAACAAGTTTAATGGCCCCATTTCCGGGGACCAAACAGTAGTTTGGTTTAGGTGATTGCTTAGTTGAGTTAGTCATGAATAATTTATTGGTTTCTAGTATAGATGCTTTTCATTTAGTAGTTAATATTTGTTGTTAGTTAGTTCACTATACTTTAATCTCTTGTTTGCCTCACATGTTTAGGATGAACACATTTGAGAGGCAGGGTACACCTGGTGCTCCACACCCATGAAGAAGGACTATGCAAGGCAATCTAAGTCGTTGTAAGATAACCTCTAATATGCTGGAAGCTGTTCATACCCGCCTGAGGATGTTCCAAGGTTATTTAGAAGAACCGTAACAACTATGATTATGTCTGATTGAGGTTGTTTGAGGATATATTGGTGGGTGAATCCACTGATTTCTACCACCAGTTGAAATCTCAAGTGACTGATACCTAGAGCACTCTCAAGGATGTTTTCCTGGGCGAGTACTTCCTATATGTATCTCATATGGCCATCATGGTCAGGATTATGGACTTCAAGGCCAACCCCGGAGAGGAGATGTGGCAGACATGGTGCAAGTTTTCAAGGCTATTAAAGAGATGTCAAGATCATGAGCTCTCGCCTAGGATCTTAGCCATGGAAATCTATGGCAGTTTAGATCCTGTGCACCAATAGCAGCTAGACTCTACAGCAACAGGAGTACTCATGGAGCTGGAACAACAAGCTACCCTGGCGTTAGTCAACAAGATTGTAGTGAATAGGCACAAGTGGAGGGAGTTGAATGATGTGCCGAACATTGAAGTTGATCTGGAGATTCATCCATTCCCTCCTCTCTAGAATGTTGATAGAACTCAGGAAGTACAAGCTATAGAGACAGACCAAGTTATGCACTCAGCTAAGGACATAGAGACTAACTATGCTACATAGGTGTAGACAAGTCAATAGCTCCAAGAGCTTAAGGAGTCCATTATGGGAATGCATGACATATTCGTAGGGCTTAGAAATATGTTGAGAACATTAGAAGAAAAGTTGGCTCAACCTAAAGAACCAAAGTATACTAGTGAGAATCCTCCTAGAATTCTGAAAAGAGGGGAATTTGAAGTCATTATCGTTAGGAGTAGAACATGATATGACGGTCCCGAGCCATCAAAAGATACAGACGTCCCCCCAGCCTGAGGAGGATGAAATTGAAATAGAAGAAACGTCTTTAGAGTCTAGTGAAGTAGGAGATAGAGAAGTTGAAGCAGAGGTAGAGGTGCCCGCTAAAGACCATCTTCGACAAGAGGAAACAACTCCTCCAATCATGATACCTCCTCCATATCCCAAGGTACTCATCCCCCAGAAGTTGAAGAAATCGTATCCGGAAGACTTTACCAAGTTCTTGTAGCGCTTGTGGGAAGTACAAATTACCTTGCTGCTCCTAAATTTTGTTGAAGTAAACCCCAAGTTTCGGAGGTATTTTAATGAGATTCTCACAAAGATAAGGAAGGCTAGTGGTGTTAATGCAGTTGAAATTTATGAGGCCAGTGCTATCTTGAAGGGCCGTCTTATGGTAACACGAAGAGCCGATATTTTTTTGCCTTATATTGGAAATGGAACGAGGGGAGGAAGTACAAGAATGGTGTGACCCAAAACAAGAGGGAAACGTGATGCCTAATTCGACTTACTAGAGGCTCACCTGTAGGCCCTTAAAAAACACCAATGTTGTGCTCTACCTGGCCTATAGAACACCGGTACACTCGATTGGTACCAGTCATGAGATGCCAATAGGTATTGGAAAACATGTGTTGCCCAAAGACTTCGTTATTATTATAGATAATGAGCGAGAGCTTACTACCATACTCTTGGGTAGACCATTCTTTGAAATGGGCTTTACAACAAGTCGCCTGAATAAGGAAGAAATTGGTTTAAATCTAGGGACATCAAGAGGTAATTTTATTATGGAGGAGAAGAAGAATGTAGATTCTCCTGAACCAGATTTTGGGGCAGAATGTATCGATTATTCAGTTAGTACCAATGTACTTCCTAAACTCTCTAATCAGCAAGGTATTCATTGGGATGCAATGAAAGATGCTAAGGTTTGAGAGTTTAATAAGGTCTCCTACATTGATCAGGTCAAAACGCCTCATAAACAGGAATTTGATGAAGCACTTAGGAAGAACGTGCCACAAACGCCTTCTATTTTGGAGCCACCGGTCCTGCAACCCAAAGAGCTACTAGGACATCTAAAGTATGTGTATCTTGGGGATAATAAAACTCTCCCAGTCATAGTCTCAGCTGTTCTCTCTCCACCACAAGAAGAAGCCCTGCTCCAAGTGGTGAAGAAGAGGAAGGGAGAACTAGGATGGACTATAGCAGATATAAAGGGGATCAGTCCTCATGTATGCATGCACAAGATTATCTTGGAAGACGAGAACCTAAGTTCAGTAGAACACCATAGACGACTGAATCCGGTCATGCAAGGAGAGGTGTTGGAATTTTATCAAACTCCTTGATCTTGGAGTCATCTTTCCTATCTCTAACAGTAGATGGGTTTGCCCGGTGCATTGCATGCCAAAGAAGTTATACGGTGTAAGAAAATGATCAAGGCGAGCTTGTTGCCACTCGGCTAGTTACTGGATGGACGATTTGCATGGACTACTACAAGCTGAATAATGTGAGAAAGAAGGATTGCTTCCCGCTACCATTCATTGATCAGATGCTAGATCGTTTAGCAGGTAAGGCCTTTTTCCCTTTCCTTGGTACAACGGGTATAATCAAATCGCTATTGACCCCCAGGATCAAGTAAAGACCACATTCACATGTTCTTATGGAGATTTTTCTTTTAAGCGAATGCCATTTGGGCTATGTAATGCGCCTGCCACATTCCAACGTTGTATGATGTCGATCTTTTC
>JAYMSW010004036.1:0-11438 GCA_036897725.1 Erodium texanum
CCGTTACCCAAACCATTCGCTTCTGGTTTCAGTTTTCTAAATCCGTAACCCGTACCATTATACCACGGGTGGAACACTATGATATAATAGATGGTACAGATAATCAGATGGGATAGGTTCCGGATTTTATTTGAACACCCATAATGTTATATATAATTTAGACATGTTATTTGAGCTAATATTTTAATCTATACATTTGTGATTATCTAACATTCATTTTTTACATAAGAATCAAATTGAACGATGACTTCAACACGTGAAATTTAAGACATTTATAATTTTGATTTTAATTTCTTAACGTACGTATCATTTTGCATTTTTATGGTCATGTTCTTCTTGACCAATTCAGTCGAAGATAACCTTTGGTCCATAGCTATACTTAATGTTTATAAACGAAAAGTAAAAACTGAGAATTGATAGAAGCATATTGAGTAAAAGAGAAAATGTTAGTGAAAAGTTTTCGTCGGCTTTAAATCAGTTACCGACTTTAAGCATTAATTTTTTTGGAGCACTTATTCATAGTTTAACATACGACGAGTGGGATAAAAAAGATAAGTAAAATTTTAATGTAATGAAGTTTAAAAATAAGAATGCGGAGAAAACACTCTTTTTTTGAGGTTTAATATTGAATTAGATAGGAACTAAACATCGATAATTTTTTTTCCCTCTATCGGGAGTAATATTTTTTTTCTCTTTCTTATGTGTCAATATATTTTTTCTCATTGCAGTATATTTATTTTAACTCAACTTATAATTTTAGAATGTAAAATACCAATTAATTTTTGAAAAAAATAGAATTTTTTAGAAGTGCATAAAAACTATTTATAAATAAAAAATATAATTTTTGTTGACATAAA
Organism: Erodium texanum; assembly: GCA_036897725.1. Classification (NCBI taxonomy): domain Eukaryota; kingdom Viridiplantae; phylum Streptophyta; class Magnoliopsida; order Geraniales; family Geraniaceae; genus Erodium; species Erodium texanum. Next base: position 858 of record JAYMSW010004036.1, read on the forward strand.
AAAAAGAAAATAATTATTGAGGAAGAAGTAAAAAAAAATAGAAATGGAAACAAGTCAACGAGGAATATAAAAAGTAGTAGCAATTTAGGCTTCAATTTCGTGTATTATTGGCATTGTAATTATTTTATATATAATTAAAAATTGAAATACAAGAAATGAAAAAAAAGGAGGCTACGCGCTATAATTTTTGTGTGGACACAGTCGCCGGAGCTATACCTTTCTCTTTTGCTTCTCTCTCGCAGTCCCAAACCAAAATTACTGAAACGCTCCGTTTCTGATATCATTTTGGCTCTCTCTCTCTCGCCATTTTCATAGACCACACAGCATCGTCTCTCTCAATCGGTTCTTCGTTCTCGTGGAGGCTCTTCTCTTCTTCTACTTCTCTGTGAGCTTCGATTTGGATTTGCTTCTTGTTGCTGTGTTCATAGCTAGTTCAGCAGCCGACCTGTGATTGCGAGCGTTTCGCTCGTGTTCTCTGTATAGTGTAATATGTATTCTATGATGTATAACAGATTTGGATTTCTAGAGGTTTTGTATGTAAATATGCAGTGGACAAGTTTTTGAGGCTTGTTTTGGTTAGATTTGATTCATTTCAGCTGAGTTGACCCGAGCTTGACGCTCGGGATCACTGTTTCGATGGCTTCGGTGAAGGAGGAGGAGCTCGGGAGCTGGATTGACGAACAATCCGCCCTCAATTCCTGCTACTTGCAGAAATTCAGGCTTTACGAGACTCGCTCGGTACATTTCTTGCTCACCCATGTTCGTATTTTCTGTTTGATTGATATTACTGTTGCTTGAATCAGTTATGTTTTCAAACTAATCAGATTTGGTTTTGAATTTAATTTTGATTTTCTTCTTTTGTGTTTTTGATATCTGTTCATTGATATTGAGTTTGCTTGTTTCAGTCATGGTTTGGCATCAGGTTTGAAGTTATCTATTCGTCGGTTTTGGTTGGTTGTGATGTATTAATATAAACAGCTGATTAACCTCAGATGAGAAACGAGCTGAATTCTAGAATTAGAGGTCTAAGGGTGATTCAGTATGTTGATGTTGCAGATTTGGTTTCTGTATCATGAAGATGCTACAGTTGCTTCATCTTGATGAGCAATGATCCTATTTCCTTAGCACCCTTATGCATTAGGATTGAATTATGATCAGTCTCATATATGTCATAAGTCATAACTCCCAAAGCAAGTCTAGCATACATTTTTGGTGTTCGGTTGCTTTATTTGATCTGAATTGTATTCTTTCTAGTCCTTTGCTTATGCAGGTATCTTAAACAATAACAGATGTATCAGAGTTTCATACTCACTTTCGAATGTCATATTTCTCTTTTTATGTAACAGAATTTTTATATGATCGGAAGAGACAAGAACAGAACCTGTTGGCGGGTGTTAAAGATTGACAGAACAGAGCTGTCAGAATTAAACATTCTTGAAGATTCTACAACTTACTCAGAAAATGAATGCTGTGACCTGCTGAAAAGGATTCATGAAGGAAACAGGTTGACGGGCGGTCTTAAATTCGTCACTACCTGTTACGGAATCGTTGGTATATCTTGTTCCATGTCCTTCTGCTTGATTCTTATTTTCTTTTGCTCCAGAAGTAATGATGATTTCTTCTCATTTTAGGTTTCATCAAATTTCTCGGGCCTTATTATATGCTTCTTATAACAAAAAGAAGGAAGATCGGTGCAATTTGTGGCCATACAATATATGCTATTTCCAAAAGCGAGATGATTCTAATTCCAAATTCAGCTGCACGATCCAATATGGCTAATTCTAAAAATGAGAACAGGTCTTTTGTCATTTCTGCATGTAAATGTAATGTGTCCTTGGTACTTCTAAAGGGACCTAAGAGACTAGCATTACAGTATGGGTTGTGTATTTAGAAGTAAAGTGTGTTAATTCTACTTGATTTTAAATATACTCTTAGTTTGCCATTCTCTTTTAATAGTAGCCCACCTCTGTACTAGTTTGGTTTATAAATCCTTCGAAGTGATCTCAGTATTGTGGCTTCTTTCTTTCAAAGTAGTCTCATGCTCCACTGGTAATTTTAATTCGTGAAGATGGATCAGCTATTGATCATTTTCAATGAAAATAGTTATACTTGCATCCTTAGTTCATATTGCTTTTTAGGGGCTATTGCCAGTTACACAATGTGAATTTACAGGGCCAAACTTCATTGCTGTTGTGAATAGTGATGTAAATAAAACATTTTGAATGAGACAGGTATTGTCAGGTTGAGGGGAAGAGTCATTTCCCTTACTTGTTTTGTATCTCTTTTCTGCTTTAAGTTTTAGTTCTGAATTTATATCATAACCTTCATTTCTTTTTATTATATTTTTATTCATGCAATAAATTCTTATGCCTTTTGCTTTTTTTGGTGTCTTTGGTGTTGACACAGATACAAGAAGCTCCTGTGTACAGTGGATCTCACAAAGGACTTCTTTTTCAGCTACTCATACAACATCATGCACAGTCTTCAAAAGAACTTGAGTAAGAATGAGCCAGGACAACTCCACTATGAAACAATGTTCGTATGGAATGAGTTCTTAACTCGCAGCATTCGCAATAACCTCAAAAACACACTGTGGACAGTTGCATTAGTATATGGGTTCTTTAAACAGGTATCCTTATAGAAATTATTGCCTATTCTTAATATCAGCTGATATACCTGTTAGTTATTAATTATTTAATTTGTCAAGTTTTCATGTGTGTTCTTAATAGTGATGTTGATGCTTGGGGTCAGATTGGGATTTTATGTACTTTGTTTTGTCATACGTTTTTGTATGCTTGTTTTTTTTTTTCTTTTTTTTTTTTATTGTAATTGAATATGCAGCCCATTTGTATAGCTTAACATTGTTTTATTCAATGCGTATATGAGTGATACTATTCACTACTATTAGTTCTATCGGTGAACCTTGCATGATATTAATTTGCTGTCATTGTGTTTCTTGAGTGAACACAGTTTCTCTGGAAGTACTTTGGAAGTGAGAATAAACTCAGTGAAAGAGTTCTATTCCTTCGAGCTGGCCAATCTCTTTGATATGGTCCAAAATTTCATTTAGGCTTGCTCCGTTCCAGTTTTGTTTTGAACTCCATTGAACATACTCCTTTGCTTCCTTCATTTTTCTTATTTTCATTTTTTAAATTTCAAGATTGCAAAGTTTGATATAATGTGTGGTTCTTTTCGTCTTTGCCATCTAGGTCAAGCTCTCAGTATCTGACAAGGATTTCAAGTTGACTCTCATTGCCAGGCGCTCAAGGCATTATGCTGGCACCAGGTTTGGACTATAGAACATATTTATCTTGATATACAACTTTGGAGTGGTTAACATCTACTTTGTTACAAGTTTTGATCTTTGTACACATGAATGGCCACTCAATATAGTCAGCAAGAATCTCACTTTGTCATTTTTGTTTTCTTGTATAGATATTTAAAGAGAGGTGTAAATGAAAAGGGTAGAGTGGCTAATGATGTCGAGACAGAACAGATTGTATTTGAGGATATACCCGAAGGATGCCCTACACAAATAAGTTCTGTTGTGCAAAACCGGGGTTCTATCCCGCTTTTCTGGTCCCAGGAAACCTCACGGTTAAATATCAAACCGGATATTATATGTATAACCTCGGCACACAAAATATGATATTCTCAGTGATAATCTCTACTCTGCTTTACTAACTTATTTTTCTGCTGATAGTATCAAATAAGGACCAAAATTATGAAGCCACGAGACTTCATTTTGAAAATCTTGCTAAGAGATATGGAAATCCAATAATAATATTAAACTTGATCAAGGTAGCATTCCTATTCATTATCTGTTGTGTGCTTAGCGCTTTAATTCTCTAATATTGTATCTGAACATCTGGTACATCCCCTTGCTCTATTATGATTGTTGGTGAAAACAGACTTATGAGAGGAAGCCTAGGGAAACCATTCTCCGTGCAGAGTTTGCAAATGCTATCAGAGTTATCAATAAGGATTTAACAGAAGAAAATCGCTTAAGGTTCCTTCATTGGGATCTGAACAGGCAGTCTAAGAAGTATGTTAGTTCATGCTTGTTCATATGATTGTTATATTTTCCCCTTAATGAAAAGACAATTGACGTAATGAAACATGCTTATTTTTCAGCAAGGCTAGCAATGTATTGGCACTTCTAGGCAGAGTGGCGGCATATGCATTGAACTTGACTGGTACCTTTTATTGTCAAGTAAATACTAATTTGAGCGCTGAGGGATCATCAAAGTTATCCTATTTTGAGTAAGTTTCACATGAAGACTGCTATGTCTCTCTTTGATGTTTCATTGATGTCCTCTCTTTGTGAATACTATTGAACTTTTAATGTTTGGTTTGATATTACATGTATGAGTTGTAGCTATCTCATGCCCTGATCAGTCTTTCCCGCTTCAGTCCTGTATTTATATTCAAGTCACTATTTTATGAGCCCTGACAGTTTTATATTGAATGTCTCCTTAGCAATTCATAGCCTGTTCCACATAATAGTTGCTTTATGATTCAAAAGCGGGCAACTGACCCATGATTAACTATCCGCTTATTATTATATGTGATAATGTATTATAGTAGTTTTGGGGATCATATTCTATTAAAAAATTTCCTTTACGTGATAGCTTTATGATGTGCAACCTTGTCTTCTCTTCTCAATGTTTTCTTATACTATCCAAATCTACAATGTGTAGGACAATGGATGGTTGTGATAGCTCTCTGCAGGACAATACTAATGAAAAGGAGTGCGCTAATAATTTGGATTTGAATGCTAGTAAGCCTACGAAGTTTCAGAATGGAGTCCTAAGGACAAACTGCATAGATTGTTTGGATCGAACAAATGTTGCTCAGTATGCATATGGGTTAGTTGCTCTTGGTCGCCAGCTTAACGATCTGGGGTTTACAGAATCCCCAAAGATTGATCTCGATGACCCTTTGGCGGAGGAACTGATGAGACTTTATGAGACAATGGGTGACACACTTGCACTTCAGTATGGGGGGTCGGCTGCACACAACAAGGTAGTGCTTCTAATGGTAAAAGCATTTTGAGTAACCGTGTCTGTGGGAACCCCAGAATCATCGAATTCATCGAAGTAATATACTTGACATGCATTTTAAAGCTCAAAATATAAAGAAAAAAAGAGGAGATTGAAAAGATTGGACGGGCTGGTTTATTAGTTTGTTTTTGCTTCCATGGATTGAGTGCTCTTTTGTTAGCACTTTCAGCATTCTATACCTTCTCATCATTTTACATTGGTGATACCAGATATTTTCTGACAGAAGAGGTCAATGGAAGCCAGCAACTCAGTCTCAGGAGTTCTTTCGAACACTACAGCGTTACTACAGTAATGCCTATATGGATGCTGAAAAACAAGATGCTATAAATATGTAGGCCATGTTGAGCCCTATTCTTACCATAGTTATGATTATAGATATTTCTAGGAGTTTGCTAATTATGTATTTCCATAAGCAGGTTCTTGGGACACTTTCAGCCACAACAGGGTAAACCGGCATTGTGGGAATTGAATTCCGACCAGCATTATAATGTTGGGAGGCGTCCGAGTTTTGTTGATGAGAATGGCAGGTAAAAAAGGAGTCATCTTTGGCATTGTTGACATTCTTTTTTTCCCAATCTTCATCTGTTTTTAACTTAACCATGTATTTCACTTTTCCTTTGATTAAATATTAACCGGGGACGAACCATGCTCAAATTTCATATCAGCTTGTTGCTTCATGAGTTGAAGACACATAAGAATAAAATATCATTTTTTTCCTTCTCAATCTCTAGTAGGTCATTTTTCAAAAGATCACTATCAGATGGAAATATAGTGAGTGATACCGACTCAGGTAGGCCACCAGCATGTGACCTAACGGAAGCACCTCAAGGAGGGAACAAGGGTCATTCAGAGTCCACACCTGAAATGCCAAGCTGTGAAAATGATTTATCGTATGCTAGGTATGCATCTCCGACATATGATCAATTAGAATCAAAGATACATGCTACCCTTGGATTCCTTTTTCGTACTCTTTTCTTCTATAGCCAAGTAGTTATAGGCTCCTTATCTCTTTCTAGGTACAAGGACCAATGGCGTGAAAATGGTCGCTTCTGTATCGATGGGCACGGTGTTGATTGCAACTGCTCGAATTTTCTTGATCTGGATTGGCTTTCTTCATCTGGAAATTCATGTGAAGAAGAAACGTGTGAGAGGTATGCTTTTCAATTAATGTTTCTTAACATTTTAGTGCTCACATTGTTCTTTATAGTAAATGTACGGTCAATTCTCTCAGCTTCAGATTGGCCTTTATGTGTCTAGTGACACCTGTTGTTGGCTTTATTTGGTCCAGGTCCTTGCTGAGTCTCTCATCTGAGAACGTTGTTGGTGGCATGAAAGTCGAAGCATCCACATCTGCAAGCGAGTCCGGATGCAGCGCCAAGGTCAGTCTGTGTGTATCTTGTGCAATCTTCTTACATTGGTTTGTCTGGACGTGCACAGCCTATAGTAAGAGGTCCCATGTTCGAGTACTAGTGGGTCGTCTACTGCTTGAGGCCGTGCTTGGTGAAAGGGTTAGATTATAATTATATTAGAAATTACCGATAAAAAATGAAGTGAAGTGATGATCTTTTATTTTTTTTAAAAAAATTAGTGCTGATATAATTATATTAGAAATTACCGATAAAAAGAATGAAGTGAAGTGCTGATCTTTGTTCCTTTTCTGGTCCAGGAACTCGACCCGGTCGGGTTTTCAAACAGCTTTGCTCACTGGGTAACACACGGGGAGATGCTGTTCCCTTGAAGCAACAACCTGATCTGATGCCAAATCATCCTAAGGATGAGAATTGGCATAGCAGAGAAAATCGGGTAATTTATTCTTGCATGCATAATGAGTAAATATATAGCAATGGCTAATTCTTTCCAGACCCGCAAGCAAGCAAGGCTCAACATCAAATTTGACTTTTGTAAATATTTTGTTAGTTTAAAATGGTCTAGTTGTTCAGTGTATAGAGAATTTTCATTCCAAGATATCGGAGTTACTGCTGATATTATTATTTCCAAAATAAATAAATAAATGAATAATTGCTGGCTATGTATAAGTTTCAATTTTTTGTGCGATTTGCATACACCTTTTCTCCAAAAGATAATATATACATTTTGACATTTCAGACTTAACAAATTTATATAGTTAAGCTTGAGACTGCATTTTAACAGACTATCTCGAAAGATTGGACTCAAATTCAGCTGAATGGATAAAAAAGGCAAACATTCAATTCTTAGTTCTATTCATATCCACGGAAGGTAATCTCTGATAAAGTTAATGTAGAAAATAATGTCTCATCTTTTTAGTTAATGTTTACAAAATCATATAAAGATGGAAGAAAAAAAAGAGAACTACAGTTGCAAATGTACAAATTGTTCTCAAATTTGTGAAAGTCAAATAGACACAAATGAAAAAGAATCTTGACGCTTGAAAATGACAATTGCATTCCAAAAGAAAATTTCCAAATGGAAATTAAACATTTAGTCTAATCTGGAATCGCAATGGTGCAAACATAAATATGCCAAAATTGCTTTATAATTCTGACCCGTCACAAGTTCATATACTCCCAACAAAAAGAAAAAGACAAACTTGTAGAGATGCTGTCGAGGGAAGAACATAGCTTATTCAGTCCATCCTTGGGCCTGGGGAGCGACAGCTGCAACATCAATTCCGGGAGCAGCAGCAGCTGTCCACTCATCAGCTACGGGCTGCAGAGTTGCGACTGAAACAGACCAAAACACCATTAACGAAATGTCATAAGAAACAGTAAATGTTACAGTTTAATCAACAAAATGTATATGTATGCCATAACCAAATGGTAAATGCCAATGTAAATGTTACATTTCAATTCCGGAAATGAACTTTACTTTGTTGCACCAACTATCTTAACCTAACAATTTTGCTAGTTGGAGGATTAAATTGGCATAAAACAGAACCATTTGAACATTCTCCTATGATGAAATTAGTAATTATGTTGATGGAGAAAATGGAGACTAGTACTAGTGTAGTGATAAGTATATGAAGTGCAGAGATCTAACCTGGCTCGCTAATCCAATTTCCCGGGGCAGCAGCAATAGGAGGAGCATCAGCACCCCACTGGCCATCAACGGCAGCTGAAGCAGACCAATCACCACCAATAGCCATTGTGTTGGAATAATCAGCGACACCATAATCTGGGGGAGCAATTGCTTCCTCCTCATCCTCTTTCTTAGCCTCCTCGGGCTCTCTGTAGAAGAACAAGTCCACCTGTATGGAAGTGCAACGGTAGAAGATGAGAAACTAAATACTACGAATAGTTAAAACTATAGCTTACTGCAACGACGCTTACCATGACATCCCACTTCAAACCAGGGCTAATAGAGCCACGCATTTGCAAAACCATCCTTGCTAGGAGCCAAAAGAGACAACCGATGCTGTGCTTTCCCTTGTTATTGGCAGGGATACCGATATCCACGTAGTTCATGGGTGAGTCGGTATCACAGAAGGCAATGGTTGGAATGTTTCCTAAGGAAGCTTCTTTAATGGGCTGCAAATTGAAATCCATAAACAACAAAATTGAGTAAACATTACATAACAATGAAGCAATTCACGATGATTCAATTGTAAATGAACCTCACCTGGTGGTCAGTTCTTGGGTCAGTGAGTATGAGGAGTCTGGGCTCGCTGAATGAGGTCTGGAGCTGATTGGTAAATGTACCGGGAGTGTGTCTTCCAGCAATTGCATTGACATTGGTGTACTGGGCAAACTTGAGCACAGCTCTCTGTCCATAAGGACGTGCAGATTGCACAATTATGTCCTTAGGATTCTCAATTGCAGCGATGACTCTGGCAGCCATCTGCAGTTTCTCCCAGGTCTTTCCAAGGTTAATAATGTAGATACCTGTAAGAAGCATCACATGCAAATTTAACTTCATCCCTATACTTACAAAGAACATTCCTAACAAACTAGAAATACAGTAATAGAACGTCACACCTAACAGTTCAGATCAGCCAAGAATAGAATCAATATATAAACAGACAGGCAACTGCATTATCGTTTTACATGTCAGGAGGATTTACAATTATCACCACTGAGACACAATGTACTCAGTCCAATTAACTCACAAACCGTTTGCAATTTACAATCATCACCAATAAGACACAATGTGCTTAAAATACAATATTATCACGCCCAACAATTCAAATCACCAAACAGTAACACCCAATGCATACACAGATTGGCAACTGTGTCACAGCTTTGGCTAAATATCACAAGGATTTACAATTATCAACAATGAGATACAATGTGTTAGATCCAATCAACTGATGAACGATTTTCAATGAAAATTGAAACAAAATATCAGCTAACTCCAAAAAAATATGCTCTGGACAGATGAAAATCAACCAGAAGCCACATCAGTACCAGATCATCAGCCAGAATCATAGAACTAAACTAATTACATAACATAAAACAACCATACAGATTCGACAGGCCTTAATTTAAATTAAATTATGATCATGAAGCACAGTAACTACGATCTTCTAACAAAATCAGGAAACAAACTACTGCATTAGAACTTAACTACAGTAGAGTTCGATCTTCGAACGAACATGTAAAATTTCAAAACACTCGAGATCTCTCGGCATGTTGATCAAGCGAATAAAATATCATCCAAACAATAAAAAATACACACAGAAACAAAATCAAAGGATCTAACACAATCAAGGCAAGATACAGTAACGACAACAGTTTCAAAAACGCTCGCACATTTTCCGAGCATCCAAACAGGAGGTGAAATGGAGCAAAACGGAGAGAAAATTACCGTCATTACGCCTCTTGAAAACGTATCTCTCCATTTGATAGTTACAGTTTTTGGTGCCGAGGTGGACCTCGGAGGCGAGCATGAGCTGAATGTCCTGATCCTTCTGTGTCAGCGGCCAAGTCGGCGCCGGAGCATTGGTGGCCGCCATGATTTCGCTCTGCTTCTTCCTTCTCTACGTACAAATCCAAAGTCCTTCGAACGAGCAAATGAGAAGCAGCGTCGGATCAAGCCACGAACGACTATTATAAAGGGTTTCTCCGTTCAACCCTAGAGATACAGAGTTACTCAAATGCCCTTTCTATTGTCCATTATTACCAATGTGGTTAACATTTTGGGCCTTTAGTGGGCTTTTCTGATGGCCCATCGTCATTAGATCTTAACCAATTGTTTAAGATCAAGTTCAATTTTTTTTTTGAAAGTAAGTTCAATTTTGTTAAAATATTTAGTTTGAATTTCTTATAATTAAATTTGAGTTGAATTGAAGTGAACTGAATCCTAAGATCATTTCATCAAAAAAAAAAAAAAAAGAATCCTAAGATTGAACTCATATGATAAATTAATAGAGGTTGAGCCAAATTTTTTTTAGACATACGCTCTTACGTCTGCTCATTTGTTATTTAAATTTTTTTTGAAAGAATTTTTTATTTAATTAATTGTATCTATTTAATAAAAAAATAATAAATTTTATTTTTAATATTTATTGTAAAAATTAAACGAATTGGAAAAGTAAATTCCT
>JAYMSW010004037.1:0-11438 GCA_036897725.1 Erodium texanum
GGCTCCAACTTGGTTAGGTGGCGGAGAAGAGGATGCTATATATATCTCAAAAGAAGGCATGCCGTAAACATCGTGCCTCAATTTGCTTCCAACCTTTTCGGTTTGTTTTAACTGAGCTCATAGATATTCAATATTTTCTTTTGTATAAATTGTTTATAAATTTCTATAAGAATGGTTAACATTAAATATTAATTTTCACTTAATTTTAATATCTGATAACTAAGAGAAATAACAATTTTTACTATTGAGCTGGTCTTTATGTATAAAAATATTATTAATCTCGTTTTTAAAATTTAATTAACAATAATAAATTAATATATATTCTTATATATTGAATTTGAATTATCTGAAACAATATGGCATGACAGAATTAACTATTTTTTTATGAGTTATGCATCATGTCTTTTTTCTGCAAGTATTTAAAATTCTATCATATTTTGATCATGTTCCGCATGGATTTTATGTAGGTACACAAGTTAGTGTCCTTACCTTCCACACCAAACAATATTATGGATACTCCTAATTTAAGGATCAGAGGCCCGAACCTCACGTGAGCCAACTTTATATATATATATATATATTCATGCATATACATACATACATACATACAGTTTTTTTTGTATCCAATTACTATTTAAGAAATTTCAAAAAGTTACTATTCAATAACAAACATATGTACATTCTGATGCATTTAATTTGTTCAGACCGCTGCTGAATCCATCTGTTCCTAGCTAGTGACAGAAGCTTTAAATGTGTTGCTCCTACCAAGACAAAAATCTGATCCCTCCCCTATTTGCTTGGTAGATATACATAGTTAATGTTGGTTCAACAATATCAAAATAAAACTTGAGTTATTCTTTTAAACCAAATTGTTTTTTATTCAGAACTTAAAATTCTTAACAGACTGTGGGGTGGGAACATCCTCTGTGAATTACGAAAAAACCAAGAACAAGCCTCTCCAATAATCTTGTGGACGGTTCGATTATTGACCGTTTAACACATTCAAGATACACTTCCTCAAAACTATTAAGTAAATGAATACGATCATTAATACAAATCCCTAAAGATTATTGTTATTTACATAATCTCAATGTTACTTTTGTTATATACAGTAGACATAATCAACTTATTGTTCTTGAACATTAATTAATCAATATTGATCATTTTTAAGTTATATATATTGAATCACAATAAATCACATATGGAGATAAAACTAATAAAATGTTAGTTCATAAATTAAGACGAGCTTTCCTCTTATTTGACATCATTTATTGAAGGAAAAAAAATGACTTGTTGAGTCTTAAGTCTGATCTAATTTCTAATTTATCATTCTCCAAACTTATTATTGAGCAGACGCTTTGATTAGTCTATACACTAACCTCGTATAAGAATACATCTTGACTAACAAGGTCACGATCTTTTTTTTAATTGCTCATTTTCTTGGGGGAAGTCGCTAGTATACTAATTAGAAACAAAGTGAGAGACCTGAATTACAATATTATAATTATCTTATCTCTAATAAGATATATACTTACACACCAAAACCGAACTTGAATACAAGAAAGCAGCCAAAAACGACAAAAAAAAGTAGTAAGATCCGACATTAACATAGGCCACAAATGCTTGTCATATCCACGTCAAGCAGCAACTACTTAATTTGGAAATTGAATATGCATCCAAGCAATGTCTATTGAGAACCTGATAATATAAACATGGAAAAGTCCAAGAGCAAGGAGCTGACGTGTAACGACCAGCTCCAGGTTTGTGCGACTAAACGTGAGTTGTTGACTGTTAGCTAAGTGTAGTTGTAGTTGTAGTCCACTAAGAGCTGCCTACTAGCCAAAGATTGAGACTATACTATATATTTATATTAGATTCACGATTTGCATCGGCAAGTAGTTCCTTGTACTGCGTCTGAACTGATAATTTTGATATATACTTGACATAAAAAAGAGTATGTGGAGTAGGTGACCAATAAAAATATTTTTGAAGCTATTGAAAAATAGTTGGATCTAGGTTATCGATAAAATAATATATGCCATTCGAATAAGGATCAATGATCAATGAATAGCACACGAAATTTACTAGAACGTGTGGTGAAACTTCTTATGAATATGCTTAAAATACCATGCTGTGATCTAGAATCCAAATTTACATGTTAATGTCAGTCGACGATTTACAACTTGACCCAATTTTTTTATGTATTTTTACAAAGATGTTATTGCAATTGCAGGAAAGAATTAATAATTGCTAATCACTATCAGAAACTTGCTTTCCATCTGAGGTTGAATCCTCTCCAATGGTGCGGAATAATTGATGGACATAATGTTTGATCGCTAATCTTGTTGGATGTTACTGAAACAGTACTATTGATTCTACAGAAGCCTTCTCTTCTACATGCTTTGAGAATCTTGAATGTTAATGTTGCAGGAGCATAGCAAGAACCACTGAGGAAGCACACAGCACATAAAACACCAAATCTTCACTGTGAAAACCTGCAAAACAAGCATATATGGATTCAATGGCATTTCAATTACAGACTACTGCCATAACATGTAAATTGATTCAACCCAAAACTCAACTTTATGCCGGGGGTCCTAACTGTTCATCAAGTGGCGACGGTCATATTTTCGATGCAGTTATAGCAAATCACGAAACTAGGATCTTGCTTTTATTAAAGCAAGGTCTCCACAAGTTCAAATCTTGACAAGTACAATTGCTGATATAAAAAAGCCATTCAGTTATATTATGTAATGTGTTATGTGCTTGTACTCACCATCTTCATTTTTACCATATGTGCAAAAAGACAAACAGAGAAGAATAAATAAATACAGGTCTTAGATGGCTTTATATATATTATGTTCCTTAATTCAACAACCGTTCATACCTCATCAGACTTCCTAGAGCTTGTTCAAAGTTAACAATATGGTGCTTAAAATTTATATCAATATCATCAGCCTGCCTATCAGTGCACTATTTTACTTACAAGGATATGGGATTGGTATTATAGACTATTCAGTCATCCATTCACCCTCATTGTCAATTGATGTTAGAGAATAAATATCAAAACATCCTATATACATATTCGACTAGTACAAAATTTTGAGAGATTATTTAAAGTTCAATCTCAACCCAAGATACTGAGTTTAAAGACATGGAAAAATGACATGCAAATTTGACAGTAGCTAATAGTTTGTATGAGGTTACCATTTTGAGCAGATGCTGCAGCTGGAAGTGCTGGGATTTTAACAGCTGCAATTTGAACATGTGACACACAGGTCAATAGAAATTCAACATGAAACAGAAGTGTTCAATCTAGAAAAAAAAAGAAGGCTCTGGATTAGAAAAAAGAAGGGTTTGTTCAAGCTTAATACATTTGTTGCATGAAGAGATTGCTGATAACTGGGATGTAGAGGGCCATGGGGCAGGAATGTTGTCATTTAAATCACAAAGGAAGCTGATCCCAGTGTACTCATCAAATGTTGCGTCTGAAGGCCTGCTTGGCAGAAGACATCCAGCCTCTATTCCAAAACAAGGATCAGCAGGTAAGACTCCATATAATAAAAATGTTGCTTATATAAAAGAGAAATGAATATTTGAATCAAGAAGCTAAGTCAACTATGGTCAATTCACTATTACTTGGGTGTCCACTCTGAGAAGAGAGATTAATATCTCCTAATAGAACGATAACATTTGCTGGAGTAATAACCTGGTTCAGCAGTTAGTGCATGCAAGAACACAATCATTGCATATATGGTGTATCGAATCAAAGAATGACAGAAGTTATCATTATGACAAATTCATAGAACATATGCATAATATTTGGATTACCTTGATTTCCAACTGTCGTGTTCATGTTCCAGATCTCAAATGTCAAGCCGAGAGCAGAAAATTGAGAAAAATCATGTATTAGGATCAGCTTTGATTTGTGAGATGTAATAATTTTAAAATCAAGATCATGAAAAAGAAAACTAACCTTGAAGGGAGAAATCTTTCAGACTTAGATGGCAGAGTTTATAAATATTTCTGGTAATATTTAATCTTTGTAACTTCATTCCAAATGATGCAGCACAATCCAAAGCTTGCAAATTAGTAATTAGGCTTTGTTTTTGCAGGTGAGCTACATAGCTTTCCATGGCAGTACAGCAAACTGTCTGGTTACTTATTTCATTCCCACAGTCCTTCGTAAGGTGTCTTGTATTAGGGAAAACCAAAGGACAAACTGAAGCATATAAAAGAGAAAAAACAGTGTAAGAAATAGAAGGGGGAATTAGAAGCAGATTTAATTCATACAAGCGTATAATGGTATAGATATCAAATTTGCCAAGTTTTTGTCACAAAATGGACGATGAAAACAAAGCTACCAATTAATGAGGACCAACTAAAGCGAACCAGAGAAGTAACTAAATGTCGATTGGACATAATGGAGAGAGAAGGGGCCACATGTGAGAGTTCAAACAAGATTTGTTTGAATACACAGTTGCTCAGGAAGTATCGAAACTCAGCAACTCCATGTAATCTATGAACTCACCCTTGTTAACCTTGCAGTTTGATAGGCCTCTAAGAACCTCCTTGGCACTAGAAGGATCGAGTTTACTTGCCAGCCATCGCAGGACAATACTCTTACAACCATTAACTATAGTTGAGTGATCAGGTGAGACATGAGGCATATTTATGTTCAAAAGATCAGAGCCCTTTACTGCAATTCTAGTAGCAGCGTCTAGTATAGCATTATGACAAACTTGGGCACAACATTCTTTCACTGGATCTATCTTTTCACATGCAGCAAGAAGCTTAGAAGTATTAACTGTATTCTCAAACTCATCAACATCATTAACTGGGCAAGATGCTTCCGTGAGATTTGATGCATGGATTGAGCAAATCTTCCCAAGGTTATCGCCAGCCCCCTGGCCAACCAAAATTTGCTCCATATCTGAGAGGCAATGCTCAGCAAGAGTGTCATTCAAAGCAAGCACATTTGTAAATTTACTGGACTGGCCAATAAGAATAGCAATGGTGGCTTCAAGCTGTGGGCAGCATATTACATTAGCCAAGACTGGTGCAAAAACAGCCCAGCAATCAATAGCAGTCATGCTCATCAGACTAGCAGCAGTAGTGAAGTTCAACGTGCATAACCCTGAAGGACAAAATCACATCAATGGCTCATTTATTTTATCCTAAATGGTATTATGAAGCCAATGTAGCTTAACTAGAGAAACTAACCAGATAGTTTGGGGATAGTATTGTTAGTGAATGGTGTCAATGGTGAAGGTGCAAGGAGAGGGAGAAAGGGCTGAGGAGCCCCATTTGGAGGGATCTCAGGAAGAAAAGCATCCAACTTTTTGTCCATTAATACAGAACCTTTAAGATGATCCAGAGAGATGCAACCTGCACATAAACACAATCTTAGCGAGACAACCTTTTCATAAATAACAAATTATATTGTGCTTGACCAATACTAATAACAGTTTTGAAACGGGTCCAAGTTAACATCAGTATGCTACCACTGTAAATACATCATTTAATGACACGGTGAGCTTATTTAGTGAGATGAAATAAATAATAAATTATGGTATGGTTTATTGGAGGATGCAAACTTGCGTGAGAAAACAAGGGACTTACTTAAAATGGTTGTTTAGGTACCTTATGTTTGAAAATGATGGAGAGATTGAAGAGGATGTTAGAAACAATTATTTGTACGAGTTGATTGAAATGGAGGGTTTCAAGTTCCTTTATGATAGAAAACTCCCTCTAAAGAATGGAAGGTAGGACGAGAGAAAACCATAAGGTGGTTTGCACAAGTTCAAAGTACGGATGTTACTGACAGATCAGAAAATGTGAGAAACACTAGTTATGAGAAACCAAAAGGGCCATGGGAGGCCTAAGTTAACCTCCAAAGAAGTAATAAGAAAAGACATGGCAATGCGTGATCTGATGAAAAAGATAGGGTGTTAGGATAGAGTGAAGATGCAGAACCATAGTGAAAGCTCCCAGGAAATTATGCTAGTTTTCACAGAGCCAACCCCTACTTTTCTTGGTACCTGCCATGTCACTGCATCTAAATGATTTCATGGTAGATACACCGCATAAGTTACAAGTGGTAAAGGAATAGAAACCAAACTAACATGTACAACCAGAATACCCAAAACCTTTCCTTTGGGAAGTACCAAAGGAGTGAAAAGGGGAAAACAAAGTTATGCATGAGTAATACATTCTGTGTACTATGAAGTCCTGAAAGCATATATTTGGAAATAAATAAACCGTCAAATGTTATCTGACAAAAAATAGAATGACGAACTGATTTCGTCTTTCCTTTCCCTTAGAGTACGCTACAATGAGACTTGTCCAAACTCGAAGACAGTAAACCTTTGACTTCTATAAAATTTATAACCATAGAAGCTTTCCCTGAAACTGAATACAATACATTATCTCTCCTGGTATAATCACAATATAACCTAATTCCTGAGGTGAAAACCATGTTGATATGCACTACAACAACAGATGCAACTCATGATTAGCAATTTATCATGAATGGTTAGTTGTAATAATGGTGGCTATGGTATAGTTATAACTCAGTTAACAAAGAAAATCAATTATTTCAAGTGGCAGATACTAAAAACCATCAATTATTTCGAGTGGCAGATATTAAAAACCTATAAATAATCCAAGACTATGATGTTGTCTAAAACAGAAGAACAGTCTTTAAAAGTCACCTAATAGTCCTTATCATTGGCAAGAAGGTTAATTAATAGTTCAGTACTCAACAGAAGTAAATTGCAAGAGGATAGAAGTCCACCCCCACTACATTGATATCTAAGCAATGAATCCTCCACAAATGAGGACCCTTAAACACCACACACAGTCAAATTCTGACAAACCCATTCAGCAAACCCCAAAATATAGCTGAAAATTGCAAATTCACCACGACCCAACTGATAAAACTCACAGATCATCCAGAGATAAACTAAATCCAGTTGGGAGAACAGCAAATAAAATGTAGAATACTTACAGAGAAGCAGCAAGAATACAATTTTGAAACTGAGCTTGATGGGCATCCCTTCTTTCATGCCTCAGACCCAGATACACAGCAGCAGCAACAACAATCCCAGGGAAAAAAGCAACTAGTCCAATTAGCAGAAGAGTTGGAGGAAAATGAAGGGAAGAACGATTAAGAGACGAGTGAGTTGAAATTAAGAGAATGGTGTAGGTGGGTCGGCGAAATGAAAGCGAAAAAACAGAGAAAACAAGAGGGTAGAGAAGCCATGAATGGGATTGAATTGAAGCAGTGTGGGGTCAGAAGCAAGTATGAGACTATCACCAATAGCTGTCTTGTGTGTTGAGAGAGAAAGTAGACAGAAGATACAAAACAGCGCTGGTGCATTAACGCCATCAATGGCCTTTTTCCTTTACTGGCAGCCCCTGCCACCCATCCAGCACGGGCGACACGTGTGAACGGCTCGACCCACTTGCGCTGTGCTGCTCTCGAGCGTGTCAACGACACGTGGCAGCTGTCTGTTCATATACTCGTCGGTTGGTTCTTGCTTTACGGAGTTTCTAGACTGTACACAATTAGCTGTACTCTGGCCCCCTTCCCGCGAAATAAACATAACCAAACGGTGTCGTGTCCAGCCTTGAACTCCTAAATGCATATGATGTGTTTTTATTCAGTGTCATTTTCATATTTTTCATCAAACATGTCACACAAAACACATAATTTTGATTATTAATAACAAAAATTTAAAATTATATTCAAAATTTAAAAGGAATTTCTGTTATTATTAAATATACTGTAGTGGCTAAATGGTGCTTGAAAGCACTTCATTTGTGGCTTAACTATTATTGTATCTTGAAATAAATAGATATAAGAGAGATGAACAAGTGAGAACTGAGAAGGCAAAACATAGGTTTATTAGCATTGATGAAATAAAATGAAGGCACAAAACGATGACAGCAAAAGTGCAGTAGAGAGAATCCCATGAATATGGTACAAACGATACATCTAGTCACATGTTATTTTGTCCACAATACATTCCCTATAACGCATATTACATTTCAGATACATAGGATACAGTTTTGATAGAATCTATACTTTCCTGGTATTGTCACTACTAACCAACCGAATTTTCAAGCTTCAAGTTCATGAGCTGGTTCACTTCAGCACCAAACTCATCAGGGAGCTCGTTGAACACATCTCTGCAAAACCCAGATATCATGGCAGCCATGGCTTTCTCATAGTCTATTCCCCTCTGCTGAAAGTAGAATAGCTGATCTTCGCCTATTTTGGAAGTGCTGGCTTCATGTTCTATGCGGGCACTAGGATTCTTAACCTGTAAAGAACCACAATGTAATGTAAATCAATTCAAACAGATTGCAAATAATCTGTCATTAACCAAAATATTGGTCCATAAACAAAAGTCAAACTATTGGGCACTTTACTTAACATCTACTTCATTGTTCATAAACTATCATATTATGAACATATATTGGCCCCCATCTTGGAAGCCCTGATCTGGCACCTACAGTTGTCTACACATATGATCAAAGGGATGCCCTACATGCATTGCAAACTTTGACAATAAATATGCCAACAGAACTTCCATGGTCACTGTGTTCACTTTTAGTTTAATACCAAAAATAAAAAAAAGTCTCTCTTATCAGAATCACATGCCTAATGAGCTCAAGACCAGATATCTTAACTCCTATAGTTGCTAGCCCTCCATCCCCAATAATACTTGCAAACCAAGTCACAGTCATTTAATTTTCAGCTGACTAGTGACCATCCCTAAGAGCCAGAAATATATCCACCAAATGCAAGGCATGCATACTAGTTATGGTGCAATCCTATCACAAATGATGAATGCATTTGGAAGGAAAAACCATCTTTTGATATGACGTTCAGCTAGATCATGATCACCCCAGGTTCTACTAAAATCAAATGTGAATGAAAATAAAAGTGCAAGAAGAGCTCAATTTGAGAGAGAAAATAAAGAATAGATGGTCAAACCAATGACAACAGGTTAATTAATACAAAGTATTGTGAGTATATGACTAATAAAGGGTTAATGTAAACAGCCAGTATCTGCATCCAAATCTCCCATTGACTGTGCTGACATCATAAGGCTACCAGCTAAATCAGATGACTGCAGAAGAACAATAACACAAAAGAGAGAACCAAACACAATATTTTGCTTGCACAAAGTAATAGGAATGAGGCATATCTAAGGAAGTTACCTGGATGTATGGATAGGTATTGGCAGCTGCATTGTCACCAATAAGCATTGAATCACATTGTGAAGAGTTTCTAGCATTCTCTGCCTTTGACTGAACCTGAACAAGCCCACGGTAACAGTTTCTAGACTTCCCAGCTGAAATACCTTTTGATATAATCCTACTCTTTGTATTCTTCCCCTTGTGTATCATCTTCGTTCCTGTGTCCGCCTGCTGGTAATTATTTGTCAGTGCCACAGAATAGAATTCACCGACTGTATTGTCACCCTCTAAAACAACACTCGGGTACTTCCATGTTATTGCAGAACCTGTTTCCACTTGAGTCCATGATATCTTGGAGTTATCTCCAGCACAAAGACCTCGCTTTGTAACAAAATTATATATCCCACCTTTCCCTTCCTCATCCCCAGCATACCAATTCTGAACCGTGGAGTATTTAATCTCTGCACCCTTATCACAATACAGCTCAACTACTGCAGCATGAAGCTGGTTCCTGTCATAAGAAGGGGCTGTGCACCCCTCCAAATATTCGACAAAACTCCCCTCCTCCGCTACTATCAAAGTCCTCTCAAACTGTCCTGTTTCCAAGGCATTGATTCTAAAATATGTTGAAATTTGCATGGGGCACTTAGTATCCTTGGGTATGTAGCAAAAGGACCCATCACTGAACACTGCCGAGTTAAGAGCAGCATAATAGTTATCTTTGCTAGGCACAACTCTGCCCAAATACTTCCTAACCAACTCAGGATGTTCCCTGATTGCCTCTGATATAGAACAAAAGATAACACCTGACTTCTCCAGTGTCTTCCTATGCGTTGTCGCAATGGACACACTATCAAGAACAGCATCAACAGCAACATTAGCTAACCTGTTCTGTTCATTCAGAGGCACACCCAACTTATCAAAGTACTTGAGAAGTTCAGGGTCAGCCTCATCTAGACTATTCAAGGTTGGCTTCTTCTTGGGAGCAGAGTAATAACATATATCTTGAAAGTTAATTGAAGGGTATCTATTATCAGACCAGATGGGTTCCTTCATTTTCAACCACTCATCATAAGCACTCAGTCTAAACTCAAGCATCCAATCAGGCTCCTCCTTCAGAGACGAAATCAATCGAATTGTCTCCTTGGAGAGCCCTTTTGGAATCGCATCCGAATCGATATCTATATGGAACCCCCATTTATCGGCGTAATCACGAGAACGAAGAATCTCCTGAATCTTATCATTGGAGCTAGTGGTTGTTGAGGTCAAAGGCTTACCTTGAGAAGAGCTCGGCTCCGAATTGACGGTCTTGGCGCCGTAGCCGATGTTTGCCCGGACCCTCAGAGACCTAAAATTAGGGGTTCTGAGGATTGGGGCTTTGCCGATTTCGAGTTTTGGAAGAAACCATTTGGTGAGCTTGGAGGAATCGGCGGTGGGTTGGGTAGCGAAGCACGAAACTCCGTTGGTGAGCAGAGATGACATGGCTGCTGTGAGGATGAAGAAGGAAGGAGAAATTGGGTTTCAGTGTATTTTCTGGAAACAAAGACGGCTTTTTATGCTGTCTTCTCCGCCATAAGATTTTGATTAGCGACTTGTGCGCAACACGTACCGATTGACCCCTTGTGCTGCCAAACGGTCACTTCCTATTGGCTTATTATTTCGAAAATTAGATTTCTTTCCAAAATTGAAAATCACAGAAATAGGCTAAAATAACATTAACTGGACATTCAACAAAATCTCAACCATTGTGTACGATATCTGTATAGTATATATATTTTTCTAATTAATTGATTTGTAAAATCTATTAGCCTTAATCATGCAACTCACTCAGAGTCAGAAACAAAGCACATTTTTGTTACATTTAACTTTTATCATAACATATACCTACCAAATAAAACAAAATGAGAATCATAAACACTAACCTGATTTTAAGTAGCATGACATGCCTTGAACGAAAAAATTTATATTCAAAATTCGAAGCTTCAAAAATAGATGAATCAGACACTATAGTTGTGATGCTTTTGATTCTATTTTAATAACAATCATTTTACTAATCAAACTAAAGTACCGAACACTTCAAATAATATCGAATGATACATGAATTCTTTTCAAAGTTCAATATGATAGAATAGACCTTTGTATTCTACAAAAACTTTCCCAATTCTCTCTTCCTAGGGCTACAGTAAGTCTACATCTCAGTGGTCGTCGTTGCCGGTGGGGGACGCCGG
>JAYMSW010004038.1:0-11437 GCA_036897725.1 Erodium texanum
AAACAAGAACAAAAAGAAAGACCCTTTACAAGGTAAGTTGGGCTTTAGGCCTTTAGGTAAGGGAGGGGATAGTGAACTGATGAATTGGAACTTTGATCAACAAACTTGTAGGGATGCCTTAGTGAAAATGATCATTACAGATGAATTTCCTTTTAGATTTGTAGAGTCTTTAGGGTTTAGAGAGTTCATGGCAGTTGTCTGTCCTATGTTTAAAGTCCCTTCTAGATTCACTGTGATGAGGGATGTGTTCAAATTGTATGAATCTGAAAAACTCAAACTTCATGAGTATTTCAAAAAGACCAACCCTAGGATATCTTTGACCACAGACACTTGGACAAGTGTCCAACAAGTGAATTATATGTGCCTCACTGCACATTTTATTGATGATGCTTGGGTATTGCATAAAAAAATTATTAATTTTTGCCCAATAACATCACACAAAGGGGTAGACATAGGGAGATCTGTTGAGACATGTTTAAATGCATGGGGCTTAGATAGAGTTATGACAATTACAATGGATAATGCTAGGGTAGATATAGGGAGATCTATTGAAACCTGTGACATTTTGATCCCATGTGTCAAACGGTCTCTCAATGACCTGTTTGACCATTATGTCAAAGAAAATTCAACCTCTGATAAGCCAATGACATAAGTGGACAATTCTACAAGTGTTATTGGCAAATCATCAAAATATCGTGCTTTTGCTTCCTATAAGAGGATGAAAACCTCAACAGAAGTTGCTGCCCTATCTGAATTTGGAAAGTACTTGAAAGAGGAGGATGTTGATTATTCTCCCTCTTTCAATGTCCTCAAATGGTGGGCTGTGATTGCCCAAAGGTTCCTTATACTTTCTAAATTGGCTATAGACATCTTAGCCATTCCATTCTCCACTGTGTCTAGTGAGTCTGCTTTCAGTGGGGGCAGTAGGGTACTTACTGATTTCAGAAGTACCTTGAGCACCATGATTGTACAGGCTCTTGTTTGTTGTCAAGATTGGTTTAAGAGCACTCCAACAATTCTCAATACTACAATGTTGGAGGATGAGATGGACAAGTTGCAAATTGAAGAGAATGGTTAGTAACTTAGTATTTAGTAACATAGTGAATTATATTGTTTATAAGTCTTTAGTTAATTAGTTAATATGTACTTACTTTATTTACCATGTTTTTGTACAAGTATTCATGACTCTACAAGCACAATTGGTGCCCCAATTATGATGTGATACGATGGAAGAAGACTTGAAAACTTCTGAGCATGGATAATAAAGCTGTTTTTTATTTATATATTTTTTTAAGTGTTACTTGAACACTTCGTAATTTTTTGCAAGTACAAGTTATCCCTTGTAAATTGTAAGCCTATTACTAATAGGTATTATGAAGTTATATAATGAAAAAGACGTATTAGTTCTAGAAATACAGGATTTTTTATCAAATAAAAAAACAGGTAAGTTGGGTTGGATAATGACCCAAATATTGGGCCCATTACAAAGGCCCAACATACGTCCAGTGGCCAGTGAAAAAACTGGCACCGACCGACTGATTTCCGGCCGGTAAAAATTGTAATACCCTGGTGTCGGTGCCGGCGCTAGTGGGCGATCCTGAGCCATTGGGAGGTCCCGGTCCAGTGGGCATATATGCCGCTGGTGCCGGTGGACCGGCCGATGATCACCCCTAAAAAGAACACAAATAATGTAAGAAATTCACTTGCACTACATTTCCTGCAAACCTTTTGGCTTTCCTATAAGCTTTGCTTACAATAAACAAAAAGGCTAGCTCCTAGTCCCACGAGACTTGGCTTAAATTCACACAAACTGCTAAAGAAACTACAGAGCAAAACTATTTTAACATCAACCTCCTCTTGTTGTTAGTAGCACATATCATTCTTTTTTATCAATGAGTTTAATCTTCAACTCAATCTCCCCGGACTCAACCTCAGTAAGTCTCAACCGAACATGTTGCACAACCTCGCCACTGACACAAACAATGGAGCTCTCCCTCACAAGGCAGTTATCAGAATCAGGGACTACTTTCCTCAGCGTTGTCTCGCCCGAAGAAGAAACTTGTATGATCTGTTTAAGTCTGGCAGAGGAGACTATATGTTGAAGGTTGAGGTGAGCCCGTCCCATCTTGTCATCGGACTTGAAATGGTCTCTATCAAACACTTCCTACAAGGAAAAATCAAACATTTCTTATATCATATTGTCATGGAAATGATCATTTGGATTGGACAACTAAGTAATTTGGTCTTACCAAATTTAAAACCCCTACAGGTTGTGAAAGAGAGAAAGTAAACTCTTCGTTCCAAACGGGATTAAGGCAACTATTGATAACCTTGGTCTTGGCCACCTGTCTCGAACATCAGATATGTACTATAGATTCAGCAATAATAGGCGATATTAATATGTAAACTCCATTGTGATAAAGAAACGAGAAAGTTACCTGATTGCCCAATTTGAGAACAACGTAAGGATCACTGCTCTTGAAATCCCTAATAGCAAGCCTTCTTCCTTGCACAACATTCACTTTCACCAACCCCTCCATGTTTTACCTCACCAACCTAAATCACAAGTCTACAGTAAAAAGCAGCAGAGTGAAAATTTGTGAATTGAAGTAATGAATCTATACCAATCAGTCCTTTCTAGTTCAAAAGATGTCTTGACCCTATAATACATCAGTCTTAAAAGTGTAAGAATCAAAAGTTTGGTGCTCCATGATTCTACATATGCAAGTGAGCCCAAATCTTGATATATACACAAAAAAATTGCTGATAAAGAAAAAAACAGTACCAATCAGGTATCAAAAGACTCTCTCTAGTCTTTAATACACAAACACAAGGCAGATCAAGAGTGGGATTGTGAAATAACAAAAACAGACATGCAAGAGGGGTAAGTGGGTTTAGTTCAATGAGATGAATTTGTAATATGGTACCAAGTTAAACATCAATTATAAAGCTGAAAGCAAGAACGTTTAAGGAAAACAAATAGAAAGAATCTTCCGTACCTCTAGCTCTTTGTGGAAAGCAAGAGAAGCTGTGAGGAAAGCTGATGGTAACTGGAAAAAGAGAAGGAAGCTAAGGAGCCGGCAATCATACAGACAATGCAAAAACAAATATTATAAATTTAGAGCAAGATTGGGAAATGCATAAAAACAATATAAAAGAGAGAGAGAAATAAAACAAAAGCTAAATTACCTGTAAAGCAAAGAGATTTGGGTTGAGACCCAGAAGAAGAAGAAATGGAATTAAGAGGGTGGCAGAGACAAAACACAGCAAATTAAATTTGGATCTGGCTACGATGATGATGATATAAAAAATATTGGGAGAGGGTTGATAAGTAAATGGGCTGGTCAAGGTTTCAGGCTGACCAGACCAGACCTGACCAGGTCAGACCGCGTCCATGTTCAAGTTCATGTGCATGCCCATCTTACCTACATTAACATTTAACTAATTATAAAACCACCAACGAAGAATAAGAATTTATGTCTTGTATTGTATATATCCCACATCACTTGACTTACCTTTTTATGGATTTCTCATTTTACTTTTGTCTAGTTCTTGTTTTTTTTTTTTTTGGAGAGAATTAAATCACAAAATTCAAGAGAAATTGCAGCAACCACTTCCTCCTTCACTCGACACCTGACGTTGTGTATTCACAAACACATAGCAGGTAAGGTAAGGTACGATTAAAATAGACACAAGGACAGATAGATACTCAATTTAAGAGGATCGGGTACATACGTTTCACTTAAAACCGAGAGTACAAGTCTTCCTATAGAAGGACAAATGTTCTCAATGTCTCTTCCGGTCAGAGAGCTTAACTGAACTTCACAATCACTGGACAATATAATATACAAAACCCAGGTTGTCCACATTATATCCACGACCTTGGCTTGGGCCATTTTCTATGTAACTGTTTAAAACACTAAACAGAGAATGTCAATTCACCAAACTCCAATGCCACTTATCTAAGAATTTTTCTTGAATACAAACAAAGCAATAGGAGCAAAAGCAATGAAAATAGCAGGCATTGTAACAATCATTCGAATCTTAGGACCTACACTTAGTACATTTACCATAAAACTATCCCTAAGTATGACTATACATGCGGCCCATCAATTTAGATATATTGTGGCGACACCCCTGCATGTCATCCCTACCATCTACACCTCATTTGTACTCAATACTACTTGTGGGGATTGCCAAAACCCCCACATTCTTACAATCCAAGATTCTCACCAATCATGAGTAACCTCTACTTTCTTTTCCAAACTACACATCTCCAACGCTCAACTACTCGATATGCTTAACAATAGTTTGTCTACATAGTTAATAGCTACAGTTATCTCTTTCACCTCGGCCGTAGGCAATCTGGCTACATTACTGAAATCCATCACAGCACAGCAGCCTTGTGAATTCTCTAGGAACATTGGTATGTATGCTTATCACATTCCTTACTCTATCATTTCGAGCTTGATTTCCCTACTCGATTCTTCCAGACACTCTGCATTTGAAAAGTCAAATTAGAATCTAAAATAGCATCATTAAATTCAGGGATGAAAAGAGAAGGTATAGGATTACCAGAGGCTCATCGTCAGAACTTTCAGCATGATTTTCTTTATTCTCTTCAGAATCATTGTTTTCTTCTCTTTCATCATCTTCTTCACTAAATTCATCAGCCTTTTCTTCTTCACAGTTTTTAGTATCCTGTGGAACACTTGCTGTTTTGTCAGTATCTTTTTCTTCACTGTCTGATTTCTCTTTATCAGATTCCTCTGCATAATTCCATCTTGAACCAAAATCTTCTGATTGTTTTCCTTTGGAAACTGATTTCACTTCCTCATCAGATCGCTCCCCATCTGTCACATTTTCATCCACTATTTCAGTGTGATCCCCTTTAAAATCACCTGATAAAGAAAATTATAGAACCAAGAGAAATATAAATACTAACAAAGTCCATGTGGAACTATGTTTTGTAAGAATACTAAGAGTACTCAGCTTCATGGACTGGTATGACTGGTATCATAAGAGGCACACCTCAGCTTTAAATTACACTTGACCATCATACAAATAAGCATATGTGACAAATGACAATCTTGACACCTAAATTACCTGAACCCATGATCCAAATATATCAAGAGTGCCATTATCAGTGGCATGCTATAACACTAAGAGCTAGACATATGTATTAGACTACCCGTTCACCACATGAGGCAACACATAACATATCTCACCATGGAATTCTTTGACTTTCTCACTTTAACTGGCAAACTGAACAGAGCTATGGTGGATCCTATCCTATTATGGAGTTGTAGGTTTATTGATCTATAGAGGAGATTGGTATGGGTACTCTAGAAGCTATGATACTATGGTTTGTAATCAGACTGCCGACCACGCTGCCTCAAGCCCAGTATTTCATGAAAGGGCAAATATGTTGAGGTGGATCGTCACTCTATTCATGGAAAGATTCACCAAAAACTTCTTTATACATGTCAAGCAATAACAAAAGAGCAATAGCCTGAGGACCTTGCCAAAGCAATTAGTAGCACCAGACTTAGGTTCATTTGTAACAAAACTGGCATGGTTGACATCTTGCTCCATGTGGAGAGGGAGTATTATGGGTTATGTGGAATAAACTCTATATGAGTGTGTTTTACTCTTAATATTCTCTCATTGTATATATAAAAAGATCTAACCTAATGGTATTAAGACTTCATCCACGTTATCTACTCTCTTGTACTTATTCTTTCTTTTCAATAATAAGAAGAAAAAGCAAGCCTTCTGAGATCTGAATAAACTAAACTTTTCTCTTTTTTTCTAAAATACATTTACATTACTTACCGGAGTTCATAGAATCAACTTGGGACATCCAGGTAGGTTCAGGGTTTGATACATCAGAATTCTCTTTGCTGTCAGCCTCAAGTAATTTACTTTCTGGCACTTCTTTGTTCCTACGCTTCAGATTTTTCTTTGGAGTTCTTTCCCCTTTCACTCTAGAAAAGAAAAATTAATTACCAACTTACAGCTCCTAGTTAGAAACAGTGAAGACGCGAAGACAATAAGTACAAAAGTTTACTCACTCTTTTGGTGATTTTTTATTCTGCTGTGAACTGTTGGAAATCTTACTTTTCTGCACAGCCCCAAGTGAACTGCCAATAACCAAAGGAATGAGAAGATGAACGTTCATAACTTGACCTCTTTCCAAACCAATTGTTCACTAAAAGAAACTATAATAGCATTATAATTAAGAGAGGGCCATATATAACCAAAACTACGACCAAGTATGTAAGACTTACGCTTTTGTAGGAGGGGAACCTTCAGATAATTTTAACTTCTGCAGATGTTTTTAGGAAGGGTTAGAATTATGGCCAAGTTATTCCTCATTACTTCACAGTAAGCATAAAATAGATTTGATTTAGCTACAAGACAGACAGATTGGGAAGGAAAAGAATAACAATAATACACCTTTCCTGACTTGCGGCCATTGTTAATGAGCTCCCACCGCTCCTTATCCAAGCGCAGTACTTCAACATCTCCATCCTTATATAACACCTACAACAGAATCAGATGAGTAGGTTTTTACATCAGAAATCTTCAGAGATGACAAATATGTGATAGAAGTAGTTAAAAGGCTCACAGAAGTATGGCTTACCACATGTTTTCTTTTTATGGGATCATAGGACTTCACAGTGCCTTCGTAAAATCTGTTAAATGTAACAAGCAGCAGCAAGACAACAAGTCAAAATTCTTGACTACAAAATATTTCCTTTCTCTTTTATTCCCAGCGAATAACTACCATAAAGAAAACAAAAGGAAGCCCAGGCAGTGGATAGCTTCCTAAAAATGAGTAATGATAACATTATGCTCCATTTGCTTGAACAGAATTATTTACTGAGGTTGATTATTTTCCAACTTTCGATTGGCACTGGAAAACTTCCCTCACAGAACAATGGATTGCGTTTTCTGAAGATTGTGTACATGACCTAGACCTAAAAACTTGGAAAACATGAACCTTGGAGAATATTTTCCATGAAATAAATGGAGCAAAAAATGGGGTTTATGTAGTTGTTATCTTTGCCATTTATTCAAAAAATGGTTGTTCTCATAATATCCCATCTCTTTATAGATTACTCACTTCTTGTCCATTGGCCACCAAACTTTTATCCTGCAACCAATCAAGCTTGACAAGTCTTCACCATCCTTGAATGAGCACTGATACAAAAAATACACGCCATAGATTATATTAGTGGTAACCAACGGTAAAACGAATAGTTGCTTAGACATAATGGGAAGGCCATCATTTACTCAGGTAAAGCAGACCACAACAGCCTATTGCTATGTACACTTTGTGCTAGTTCAGAGCATGCAATACAATCCGGTATGTTTTCCTCATACCGTGACCTCAACGTCACAAGATTCCTCAGACACATTCACAAAAAAAAAATACTAACTGAATGGAAGAATGAGAGACCAACCTTCACTAAACCCACAATGCTTCTTTTCCGCTTCTTGCCAGATCCCAACGGAGACCTGGAACTGCTATTAGTGTTGATCTTATCTGTTTCCATTAGCACATTCAACTTCTGCAAGAGACATCAGATTAGTTACAACAAGAAACAATGAACAGTACAGCACAGTACAAAAGTACATGATGCTAAAGCCAATTGAAAGCATACAAGCTCACCTTCGAGTCATGATCACCAGCATCTTCAATTGTTTGTGATTTGCCACTACGATGTTGTCCATATTGCTTGTCTTTGCGTTTTAATGAAGTACTTTTGGGGACAGATAATACCAAGTCTGAGTCCATGCTTCCAAAAATATCATCCTCTGAATCCATATCCTGTTCTTGAGATTGAAAAGAGGAACCTTCTGTTCGTTGTAAATCATCTTTTGCTGCTCTGCTAGGAGACTTTGAAGTACTTTTTGGTGCTCTGTGAGCAGACAACAATCTCTGCTGTTTAGGAACTGGAACATCGGTAACATCACTACCTTTTCTTTTTTGATTCTTCTGATTTTTCTTTGATTTTTTATTTGGAGAATGCTCATGCCCATTGATCTGTTCAAACTTGCTGGATTTCTCACGATCATCAGAATTTATTTCTCTTGCAGTTTTGAAGATATCCACATCATTGTCCGCATTTTTACTTTTAGCCGGCGAAGACGTACCCTTCAGCCCCTTTCTAGCTTTAGGTCCCTGGGATTTCAAATGTTTGATTATTTTACTTAAAGGTATTTCATTATCACTGTCCTCTAGAATGTCATCCTTGGCAACTTCTGACTGAACCTGATGCAATTACAAAGACAACTAAAATATGTCAGCAAAAGGTGAAAGAAGCACCAAAACAAAATGTTGTTGTAAGCAGTACTCAGTGGCAAAACATACAAGGCCATTAGTACCAAACTTCAGTGACTCAAAGTGGGCCAACACACTCTTATCAGCAAGCCACGTGTGCGTATCACTGCCAAGTTTCCCTTCATCTACATCTTGCCCGTCACTGGCTGTTTGACCTTCTATGGCAGTTTGCCCCTCAGTGACTGCTTGCACTTCATTGAGTGTTTGCCCTTCAACGGCCATTTTCCCTTCAACTGCTGTTTTCCCTTCAACAGCCATCATTTCTTCAGTAGCCTATCAAGCAATACAATATTGTCAACTTGAAAACTATGTTTTTAGTCTTAATAAAGTGTTAAAGAGCCAAATGCTTTTGCATGGCAGAACAACTTTTTTGTATCGGAGAAAGAAAAATGATTAAACTGTAAAACAATGCAACCAAACTTCAGCTCAAGAAAACTTGCCTTAGAGTCATTCCCTACTTTATCCACACATGATTTATACAGAACCGCAGGCAAAGAAATCAAGGTGTTCATCTCGTGCAGATTATCTTCCTTTTGAGCTAAGCGCTTGATGATTGACAGGCCAAGATCACAAACAGCATATGAATTCTGAAATATCACATAACCAAAAATTGCCTTTCACCTTTTTAGTTATGGGATAGTTAGTAACATACAACCAGTTATGAGCAAATAATCAAGTGATGTATTCATCTCCGAACCTTCGATTTTTCCACATCTACTACATCTTCTGAACACTTTATACTCTTAAAGATTGAGATTATTGAGCAAATACTCCTTTTCCCCTTGATGGTATCAGCTTCAAACTTTCCATCATCATCACATTGCAGTAGCATAGAAATGAACAAGTACAGTTGCCTATAAAATAGAAGGCACTTTAATACCTAAGAAAATGTTCCAATCAAAGCAGTGCAACCATTGCATACTTTTTTGGGCAGTTAAACAGACAAGAAGTGTTTGTACAGCCACTGTCCGAAATCTAGACAGGAGAACATGGAATTTTATGTGTTTATATCTAACCAACATATTTACCAATGTGTTATTAACATGTAGAAGAAGTATAGATTGTGGAATCAATTAAAATACATACCTAATTGTCTTTTTCACCAAAAACATAAAACAATATATTTCACTTTGCTGTTTAAAAACTCATACAAAACTCATTCCATATATAGCCCACCAAGTCAAGTCAATAACTTTCAGCAATGGGGATTAGGGAAGTTAGCAGCAAAAGAAAGGCATCAGCCTTTCCCACACATGATTACATCAAGCCCGATCCAACCCAAAAGCTCAAGCTAATGAGAGGAGGCGTCAATATGCTTATCAAGTGGCCACTTAATCCACATTATTCCAATGTGGGACACAACTTCAACAGATAGTGAAGGAAAGCATCAATGAACCCCATAGTTGTCCCCCATTACTTTAATTACATTCCGAAACCAAAAAGTATCCAAATGTTGCAAGAAACAGTAGGTGATTATAGGAATACCTGTATATCAGTTCAAATTTTTCCACATCCTTGCATTCATCAACATTAGGACATGAATGATGGGCAATAGCATGGACTAGATAGGGAAGAATATATTCAGGGTAAGCCATTGGGGTATTTGCATCAGTGTGCACAGATAATTGACGTGCCCTTGGTTGATGACAGATTTGAATAATGTCAGCCAAGTTATGTTTTACCTGTTATTTCAAACAGGATACAAATACCTATTAATACACATATGACACATTGAAGTTTCAAATATGAAGTTAATGAAGTGTTGAGAATTGCTTCATGGTAATTAAAGCTAATAGACGTACCTCATCAAATTCTGTAGGACTCAACTTAAAGATATTAAGTACAAAGGCGGCAGCATATCTTGCATCCAACAATCTGTCCTTTATATATTGGTAAACTTTGGTAAGGAACAATTTCCTAGCTTGAGGAAAACTAATCTACATGACCAAAAGGCATACATACAATCATTTTTATGTAATTGTAAAAATTGAGAGAGAGAGAGAGATTGTTGAAGAAAAATCCACCTCTGATGTTCTTAAGGTTAAGTGGAACAAGTCAATAGGTATCTTATGATTCCATTGCCTTTCCAGACGAAGAACTCCTTTTGCAGAAGCAAGCCTCAAATGGGCCTTGTCAACAGAGCTGTAAAATAGCAAATTTTCCACGTTAAAATTCGAGCTACATGATTGAAGAAAGGATATTTAATCAATTAAAAACAACTGTCCTTAACATGATAAAGGTAAAAGTCAGCCACCTCGATTCTACATCTTTGGAATATTCTCCAAGAGAAAGTATGTTTCGGAGGATTTCCAAAAGACTGTCAATCCCAGGACGAAGATGAGCATCTTTTACAGGCAAGTAGCTCTTAACCAATGTCTTGATCCCATATATCTACATAAAAACAAAGTTATGACAAAATAAATTATCTATCAAGACATTACAACAAAATATTTTAAAATATATTACAATCTTAAGTGGACCACTTTCCCTGAATATTTTATTCAGCAATAAAATCATGAGGAAACATCAATAATCAAACAACTAATGGTAGAAAAATAAGTCTGGAAAAAGCAAGCTACCTTCAACATGCAAATTTCACTCCTGTCCTCCCATGAAGCTTTTCTGTTACCTTCTAGTGTCTGAAAATGGGCATGAGAGTTTTAAAATAAAACCCAATGATTAAGACGATTCAAATAAAATAGGCTTGCAAGAGTTCAATAGATCTACAAATACATACAGCGCTGCAGTTTAGGATCTTGCTTTTTATGAAGTCCTCAATTTCGTGCTCTCTAGTTTCAAAAACTGCCATTGCAGTCTGAGCTATACATCCCAGAGACTGTAGTACAGCAGGCAAATGTGTCTTCTCCTCCAGAGTATCTACAAGCTTCTGCAAATTCAGTAAAATATTAGCCCTTACAAAATATCATCGTAAGCTTAGAAATTGCCGTGGCAAATGATGACTCATGGAAAAGAAATTCAGACCTTGTATAAAACAGATAGAGACTTGAGTCCATCATCCTTTGTTATTGCAGCCAAGGCATGTACAGCATATTTGGCTTGTTTACGAATCACTTTTTTGAATAGTAC
>JAYMSW010004039.1:0-11435 GCA_036897725.1 Erodium texanum
ATAAACTAACTAAATTCTAAACAAATTAAGTAAGTAAGATCGAATTCCATTTAAAGATGAGTATAATTTAAAAAAAAAAAAGGGGTTTAATGAGAATATAGGTTTAACACAAATAAATTGAACTTTAATTAAAAATGTTCAAATTTAGCCCAATTTTAATGGCGGTCGTTTTTCGGTTTTTTTCAATCGGAAAAAAATCTAATCCGAAAATCAACGATTTTTTATTTTCAGTTTTTGGTTTAACGTTTTTCTTGCTCACCCCTCCCTGAACTAGGTGTTGGGCTTTGTGTTACATTAATTTGTTGTAACGACTAAAATTTAGACCCAAAGTAGAGTACTCCTGGTCCTGGTATACATACAGAACGACCGGATCAGACCAGAACCAGCCACGCTCTCTTTCCTCAACTCGATTCCATTCCCACCAAATTCTGTAACGTATCAAAATCTCTCTAAACCTCTCGGAATTCAGATTCTCGAGGACGGCCTCTTAGCATGGGTTCTCATGGCAGGAGCAAAAAGGAAGCATCACCCCCACCGAGGAAGGGTCGAAGCCGAAGCCGAAGCAGAAGAAGTAGATCCGATGACTCCGACTCGCTGTCCGAATCTGGGTCCTACTCCGACAGCCGCGAATCCTCTCCTTCCAGGCGCTCTGGCAAGGGCAGAGAACGAAGTAGTCGCAGTAAAAGCCGCCGCCGGAGTTCGTCTCGTGGTCGCGATTCCGACGACTCTGACTTCAGTGATAGGAGCGATCCTGGACGCAAGAAGAGGAAGAAGTCGTCGAGGAACGTCACTGAAGAGGAAATTGCTAAATATTTGGCTAAGAAAGCTCAGAAGAAGGTACTGTTTGTTTTCCTAGGTTTTTGTTTTTGTTGTTGATGAGATGTTTTTAGGGCTTGTTTGGTTGCTGATGGTTCTTTGGAAGTTCAGGCAATGCGAGTTGCAAAGAAGTTGAAGGCTCAGACTGTTTCTGGTTACTCCAATGATTCGAATCCGTTTGGTGACGCCAACCTCAATGAGAAGTAAGCTACCATTTTATTTCTTTGTCCTGCACCTTATTCTGTCGAACTTAAATGGATTTTAGTTCTGGGGGAAGGTTAGATATTAAGTAATATTGCACTGTAACTATGAGAAACTGCGAGCTGGCTGTTTGGGACAATGCTCTGATTGGATTGTATATGAACTACTTGATTCCATACACTCTACTCTTTTGGTTCAGTAGTTTGATATTTGACCTAACTTCGTTGCTTTTGAGGGCTTGAGTTCTTTGCACATTGGATCTTAGTCACAAGTTTTTCAGGAATCCATACTCTTAGTGAGTTGATTTGTTTGATGCACATTTCACTTCTAGGTTCAGGGCAGTTCTTCTGCCTCAATAAACATTTTTTTTATTCGAAAGCTATGAGATCATGTTTTGTTCATTTTATGTACATACACATGGATCATTGATATCTGAACTAGCTGCTTGAAAGCTTCGCTAAAAAGTGGAGCGAACTTCTTTAGTTACCTTTTTATTAGAGATTGTAATATCATTTCTATTGCTTCCTGCACTTTCTGGCTTATTATATGTATTTATTTTAGTGAATGTAAGATGCTATGTTGATTATAGTAAATGTAATCATCATACATTGGATTGAGTATGTATTTCTTCCTGCACTTAATGGATTGTTATATGTTTCCTAAGAGCTTAATTCCATTAAGGCATGTGTTCTAAAACATAAAAGTTCATGGATGATGGGAAGAAATTGTAATATGTTGGAGGGAGTCTTTACTCATTTTTTCCATTTTGGAAATATTTTGTAGATTTGTCTGGTCAAAAAAAATTGAGCGCGATGTTGTCCAAGGCGTGCCTCTTGACGCTTTCTCAATTAAAGCCGAGAAAAAGAGACAGAGAGAAAGGATGGTATGCTATTCTATTTTGTGGAGTTTACTTCTCTGTGTGTTATTTTCTGAGTTCATTTAGTTCAGTGTCATGATAATAATAATATTCGCGCAAACATGTTTCAACAATCTATTCATAGAAATATCTATCATAGATGTTTGACACTAGCTGAACTTAATACCTCTATTAACTCAGAAAGAAATGACAAGAATAGAGATGATCATGCAAGACATGATAGAAGGATATCATTAGATTGGTGGAGCAGAGGAGGCAGATGCATTTAGAAGATCCCTAGGAGTTTTTGCTTAAGGATTCATATAAGCAACACCAACTTTATTTGGGAAATGGTTTGGTTGTCATTTTTGAAGTTGAACTAAACTACCTAATGGTTATGATTGTGAAACTTATCTTGCCTTTTGGAACTAGTTTTTTTGTTCAATTTGTAATTTCATAATTTCTTCATGGCGATCAATGAAATGAACATGACTTAAGCTTCTCGTGTTACTTTTTAATATTTTTGTTGCTTTAAATTGCCTGATGCAAAGAATTACTTCCAATATGTTTCTATAGCTCTCATTCTATACTACCATATTTATTGCAGGCAGAGATTGAAAAAGTGAAAAAGAGAAGGGAGGAGAGGGCACTTGAAAAAGCCCAACACGAGGAGGAAATGGTGAGATTAGGCCCACAATATTACCTGTCTATATTTCTTCTTCTTCCTCCTCCTCCTCCTTTTCCCTGCTTCTTTGTTTTCTCAAGTTTCTAAGTGGTATATTTCTGTAGGCACTATTAGCCAGAGAACGTGCAAGGGCTGAATTTCAAGATTGGGAAAAGAAAGAAGAAGAGGTATGATGTTGATTTGCAATATATATTGTTTTTGCTTGTCATGTCCTCTTTTCTTCTCGGTATGGTTTTGCCAACAGGATATCATTGAGAATTCTCATATATCTGCCTGTTTGAGTTGCTAATAAAATCTTCTATCTCCAGTTCCATTTTGATCAAAGCAAAGTTAGGTCCCAGATCAGATTGCGTGAAGGACGTACTAAACCTATAGATATCCTATCCAAGAACCTCAGCGGCTCGGATGATTTTGATGTTGAAATAAATGAACCATATATGATTTTCAAGGTAAAGACCAATTATTTTCTGTGACTTAAGCTTGCAGTACTGATATTTAGATCACACCTTTCTTATTTTTCATCTTAGTTATGACATCTCCTTCTATATTCACTGTATGGGGCAGATGAGTTATTAAATCAGTTGCCTACTTACCTTATGATTCCAATATATCTACTGTTTTCAGTTTTCTTTGATTTTCTTATCATTGCAATAACTTTTGGTATATGAAAGAAGTAAGTGTTTGCATAAAATTCATGATGGTTGGTAGAGAAAGGATAATAAAGGCCATTAGAGTTGGATCCGTGCACTTGTCCCAGGTAGATGTACCTTTGAGTGATGCAAGGGTAAAGTTCTTAAATAATATGAAAATGCCAAAGCTCTCTATTCCAGAAGGGAAAAAAAACTGAATAGCAAAAGGTAGCAAGGGTAGAGAAAGCCATCATAATGTCTGAATGCCTGTTTTCCCTGGCGGTAGCTGTGCTATTTATAATACTTGTTTTGTTTTGTATGTTAGCTAGGCACAGCAATTTTGTTTCATAGTTTTTACACAATTAAATAGTGTATACTTATAGCTATATGTTCAAGGTTTCATTTATCATATCCTTGCTTATAAATTGGACTAATTTCTAACACCTTTATAAATAAAGCTATCATGATAAGCTTTATTTTTCATGTTCTGAATTGAACGTTCTCTTTGGAACATAACAATTTGTTACCTTATTTATGTGTTTGTTCTGCGTTGTTGGTTCATATTTGTGTTTGCATGTGTGATACAGGGATTGACAGTGAAAGAAATGGAAGAGCTACGCGATGACATTAAAATGCATCTGGATTTGGACAATGCGACATCAACTCATATAAAGTACTGGGAGGTATCATCCTTCCCTGATACTTTTATGTATTTAAAATATGTTATAGACATTTCACTCTGAACCTATGTAGATGATTAGATCTGTGCATCGGATGAAATAATGTGATGAAACAAGAATTTGGTGATGTAGAAATCGCTAAATATATTGCTTAGATCCGTCATTCTAAAGCTAAATTCCAAAAGTTCAATTGGATTTAACTCTAGAGTCCTGGGTAAGTCACCTTCAAAACAATGTATGCCTTTCTCTAATCTCAGTGTGCATGTGAAACTCTTGTATCATTTATTTTGATGCAGAAATTGGTAGATATGACTATGGATCCATCATTATAAAACTAAATTCCCAATATACAGTTGGGTTTAATTCTATAGTGCTAGGTTTGTCACCTTCATAACAATGTATACCTTTCTCGAATCTCAATGAGCATGTGAAATACTTGGTATCTTATTTGTTTATACATTTACTTTATAGATATGGTATATGTAGAGGTACTCATTGTATTTGAATGCATCACTTTTAAGCTTCCAAAAGCATACTGAAGGAGAAACATGTTTCCAATTAATGCAGCTGATCTGCACTTTTTGCTTAGCATGTATGATTATGTGGTTGTTAAGGACAAATAATTTAGGTTGGGGTGTGCATTTGCATGTCTGAATTTATGGTAGACCTCTTGTAGTATCTTTACTGAACATTGACATCAATGACAATGTTAAAACTGCTTCTGTTCAAGTATGCTGGTGTGAAAATAAATTGATGTTTGTCGATGTTTTTAAGTTGATTATGTAGTTGACAATATCTTAATCTCTGTAACAACAGGCGCTCCTGGTTGTGTGTGATTGGGAGCTAGCTGAAGCTCGAAGGAAGGATGCTTTGGACCGAGCTAGAGTTCGTGGAGAGGAACCACCTGCAGAGTTGCTTGCAGAAGAAAGAGGTCTGCATTCTAGTATAGAAGCAGATGTCAAGAATCTCTTACAAGGGAAAACTCACAGTGAATTGGAGGCACTGCAGACACAAATTGAGTTACAGATGTGTTCTGGCACAGCAAAGGTGGTCGAATACTGGGAAGCTATTCTTAAACGTCTACATATATACAAGGCAAAGGTACATAGATAGCCCTCAATAATCTAGTATCTTGATATTCTTTTATGAATATTTGTGCATCTTATTGATAATCTGCTGCAATTACAGGCTTGTCTGAAGGAAATTCATACTAAAATGTTACGCAAGCACCTGCAACGCCTTGAGCGACCTTTGGAAGGCGAAGATGACTGGGAAAGTGATCATGATATGAAGCCTAAGGAGGAAGAGGAGGATGAAGAAGCTAGTGAGCATGAGCTAGAAGGTACACACTTTTGCTGGTTGGGCTTACTTCTCATGTTCTTTCTATTAGGCCTATGATTGCTGTCTTATATATCATATGCATGTAGTAGATACACGATCATTCTCTCCAAAACCCATGCTGAGAGAAGAAACTCAGGAGGCAGAAGAAGAAGCTGGATCATATTCACCAGAACTGATGCATGGCGATGATAATGAAGATGCAATTGATCCCGAAGAGGACAAGACTATACTGGTAATTTTCTTATGAGTTATAACTTTATCATCAATAAGTATGCAAGTCAAAGGTATTTCTTGATTTAACCTACCATTATTCTGGTGCACTTCACAGGAACGGAAACGCATGGCTGTCTTAGAAGAACAACAGAGACGGCTTAAAGAAGCTATGGCAGCAAAACCAGCTCCACCAGAAGATAACTTAGAGTTGAAGGCTATGAAAGCTATGGGAGTGCTCGAGGATGGTGATGCAGTCTTTGGCTCTGGTGCTGAAGTGAATCTTGACTCCCAGGTGCCTTATCTTTGTCATCTCTACAACTACTTTAAAATTACTGTGTTTTGTGCTCTGTTAAATGCTTAATAAAAGGAAAAATTGAAGATGTGCCCCCATTCCAAAATAAATATCTATGCCCCGTGGCCTACTACTATGTTCTAGACTACTAAGTGTTGTTTAATTCTTCAGAATTTTTATTTCATTCAAGCAAATCAACATTCATGCAGGTCTATTGGTGGCATGACAAGTACCGTCCAAGAAAGCCAAAGTATTTCAATCGTGTACACACTGGGTATGAGTGGAACAAGTACAATCAAACTCACTACGATCACGACAATCCACCTCCAAAGATTGTGCAAGGGTATAAATTTAATATATTCTACCCAGATCTAGTTGACAAAACCAAGGCTCCAAATTATACTATTGAGAAGGATGGGAGCAATGGTGAGACATGCATTATAAGGTTTCATGCTGGGCCGCCTTACGAGGACATTGTAAGTCTCTTGATCAGCTGACTTTATACTTGTAATTCTTTCTTGGCAAATTCTCTGTTTGGTTGTTGAACGGTTGGTGTCATGTCACAGGCATTCAAGATTGTAAACAAGGAATGGGAATACTCTCATAAGAAGGGATTTAAGTGCACATTTGAGCGTGGTATCTTACACGTATATTTCAACTTCAAACGATACCGGTACCGCAGATAGGATGTTCATAATTCTGATTTCTTCAGAAGAGCTATAAGCTTGCCTGCACAAGCTCTTCTAAAGATTGTGTATCGCTGTAAGTTTCTTGTCATGTAAACTCATATCACTAGACTTATTTTTTTTTGAAACCAAAACTTTGTGAAAACAGCTGCCAGGGTAATTCTGTATCAGAAAATATTACAACATCAAAGTATTGAGACAGACATTGTTATTATTTTTATTTATGCATCTTATAACTGAGTTGTTATGTTCCAATGGTTTGGGTTCAAGTTGATGTATAAATGTTTATGAATTGGGTATCTGATACAAATATTTCTTTTGCAGATAAGCTCAGTACTGTCAAATATCGTTATCCATCTTTGTTCATGGTAATGATCCAATTCGAACTATGCACTAGAACACGACTTCCTTCCACGAAGAAGAAAATGCTGATGACGTTCTTCCTCTGCTCCATTGGAAACAGAATGCTTCCCAAAGAGACACTTGACATCATGATCTTCTTTGTGACTCGTTCTTGATTTCACCTTCTCACTCCCTTCAACCCATCTCCTGAACTTTTGAACCAACCTCCGCCTTTTCGAGCAAATGTGATTATCACCAGCTATTGGCCCCAAGTAATCCTTACCATGCCCCAATATTGAGACATCAAAGGAATGATCTATATCTGACCCCAAGACATGGTCGTGATCCCCAGCCTCTTCACTTCCTTCATGTCCTGGTTCCATATGCTTCTCCTGCTCCGGATCATGATCTTGGGGTTTATAGTTCTTCATCAGCTCGTGCCTCAAGCACGCGTTGCTCCATCTCAGGTAAATCAGCTCCCCAACTTCATTAGCTCTATCCTTCTGAATCTGCTCTAGTTCATTTACAGTCTTATTGTAGTCCTCATCCATAGCCATCCTCTCTGTGTAGTCCT
This sequence comes from Erodium texanum, assembly GCA_036897725.1. NCBI lineage: Eukaryota > Viridiplantae > Streptophyta > Magnoliopsida > Geraniales > Geraniaceae > Erodium > Erodium texanum. Next base: position 7,316 of record JAYMSW010004039.1, read on the forward strand.
ACAAAATTGGGAATTTCAAGTTTCATTGCTTCAACAAATCATATATAGTAACAGAGTTTTGACTGAAACTTAGTTCTCCAATGCTAAAGAGTGAGAATGTACCAACCTTTGAGGTTGCTGAAGCTGATTTTTCTCTTTTTGGTGAGTCTAGCTTCTCCATGATATCATTTGTCTCCTCCTGAAATTGATCTAACATCAATCTTAGCTCCTTAACTTCATCCTCCAGATCCTTGATCACGTTGGACCTTGTTTCTAGCTCTTCATGGTCTCTCAAAATCTCAGCTTCCCTAACTTTGATTTTTACGTTACTCTCTCTAATTACATGATCCTGCACTTTAATCTTCCTTAATAGCCTCCTCACCTTCTTCTGAAGCAACCCATTTTCGGATTTGCAGTATACAAGATGGTTCACAACTCTCATAAACTCAACTCCTAAATCCTGGAGCCTCTTGCTCTCAGCATCTATGGATGAGATCTCCCTACCCAAGAACTCAGCATAAGCAATCTGTAAGTTGAGCGTGTTTTTGAGCTCCATGAGTGCTGACTCTTGCTCTTTGAGTTCAAGATAGTGAAGAAACTGCTTCGCTATCTCCTCTTCTCTCTTCTGAAGGCCTTCGATCTGGCTTTTTAGACCTAAAACCTCTTCTTCTAATCTGCACTTATCTTCTGAATACCAAATTTGGGTTTTTGAGTCCTCTTCTCCATCCAATGAAGTAGGACTGTGAGAGCCACCGACACGCCTTGAACCAGATTGAGAATGAGATTCAAGAGAGTTTACCTTGTGGGTTTCAGATAAAGAGGCTTTGGGACGAATATTTTTTGCTGCTATGATCCTTGCGCACATGAAACCGGCCAAGGAGAGAGCCAGAGGCAGTCCTGCTTTCAGGAGCACTGGCTTTATGATCTCTGCATTTGATCTTGATCCCTCCATCTTTTGGCTTCAAAACCCAAAACTTGGTACAAATCTGCCGATTGGGTTGAATTATTTGATCTTAATGAGTTTCTGATGATGTTGAATTGATTCATGGATTGAGAATTGTGGTGCTATATAGATTATAAAGACGTGACTTCTAGATTCCTTTTTCCATTGCATGGCTTTTCTTTGCTTAGAGGGATAGTGGGCTTGTTGTGGAGGTTGCTTTTTGACTACCCTACAAACAAATGTTTCTTTCTCATCCTCCCCTTGACACCACCTTCCTCTGGTGTAACTTTGGAATCTGGTTCTTTTTCTTAGTTGTGATGTTAAAACTATTCTCGTGCGTTGGAGATGAGACGGATTCGTTGTCCTCCCACGAGGAACATGTGATTATTTCATGTATAAAAAATAATGTCATATGTTCACTATTAATAAATCGACAATTAGGAATTCATTCTACTCACCTCTTTTGGGAAAATCTAAGGTTCTGTTTTTAAATTGTTGTGGGTCAAGGTATTTGCAAGGTACTTACTGAAACATGTACAAGTTTTTTTTTAATTGATTGGAAAGAAGGGAGACGCATTAGAAAATAAAAGAGAAAGGGTTTTGGGATGGAAACCACAATGCCAACCAAAAGTCTGATACACAAAATAAAACACAGCTCCATCCCCTAGATGGAGGCATTATCGTGTTCTTCTCGAGCTGGACTAGTGAATGGTGACATAGGGGATCAGACTCGAGTGAATCCTCTGCCCTCAGAGGGATTAAACAATCCGTGCCCTCTCAACACCTGAACGGTGAGAGTCAACTTTAGACCTAACTCCGAAACAATCAATTACAGGGTCTAGACAGGAGGATAGAAACCCATTGAGCCTAAGAGGAGAGGGTTTGTTTCATTGTTTGATAGTTGACCGATACATTTACAAGTTTGTTCGATAGTTTTTTTGTTTTTATAAAAATAAGTTTGTTTGATAGTTGATTTGCTGAGTTTGAACTGTTGGGAAAGCCCACTAAATATACAAAACGAAGTTGGCTTAATCAATTACATAATAAAGCGGGCTTTTCACTACACTCTACGGGTATGCATTTCTCTTACAGCTTGGTCTTTTTTCTTGGGTGCTAATAAAATTTTCACAGCTCTCCTGTTCCAGTTTCATATGGAACTTCTTTTCTTTATGTGCAAAATTAGTGTAATGCACCGCGCTATGGTGTTATTTGTAATGTTTTACATAAGCAAGATAACTTGTTGAAATTTGCAAGATTCTGCTCACCCAAGCAATATACAACTACCGTGCACATAAAAAAAATTGAAATACCGGTTAGCTCTGTAAATGCAAACTCATTATATAGCATTTTAATTGGCAGAGTAATGGAGTTGTGTCCGTCTCAATCGTAGGAGTTGCAAGATCTTTTTGGTCGTTGGGTCAACGGTATTAATAATGAAAAATAACGAAAAAAATGAAGCAAAATAGATGCAAACTTAGTCTCATTCATACGGTTACTTAAAATGAATAAAAATTCGAAACCCGAAGTCTCATTCATACAATTAATCAACATATAATATAGAAATCCAACTTGCATTTAACAGATGAGCAATGAGTAGATGTATTCATTTGACTAACTACGTTAAATATATAACCATTTCGATAAGTCACATGTATCGGGTCAGTTCCTTTTTGGACTTCTCATCGCTTACGATTCACTTCTGGATCTTAAAATGATTGGCAACACGGAAGATGAATGATCGTGGAAGTTTGTGTTCAAAGATGAGTTTTATGCTATACAACACTCTAAGTTTTTTATTTTTATAAATGCATGTTATTGATCCCACACATATATTTCCACAAATCAGGATGTTTGATACTCCAACTTGATATATCGGCAAAAAAAAGAGAGGTTAAAATCATATATATATAAAAGATAGTACTACTTGATGTATTTATTTTAGAGCAAAATGAATATGTTAAGTTTTTTTTTTATGTAGAATATGTTAAGTTTTAAGTAATACCAAAAACCTTCGTACAGACACGTTAATTTTGAATCGTAATACCAAATATGTTATGTTTTCCTACTCGAAAAGACCGGGGACACACCATACCAATTGTTGAAATTACATAATATATAGACAAATAATAGAATTTTAAACGTGAAAATAGAATGCAAGCTTTGCCTGCAATTCTGAATGCTCCGGTTTTAGTTGCTAAAAGCCTTAAAACATCTGCAAATTTTAAGCACCAATTAGTATTATATCTATAGTCACTGATTATAATCTATTTTGAATAAATCATATACAAAAACAATCTTGTATGTATTAAAATAAGTGTCATCTTTAATTTCTTTCACAATTTGTCAATTTCAATTAGGAAAATATTTATTTTAACTCCGAGACGAAAGAGTCATGTTCTGAACACAAACTATGAAACTAATGTAATGTGAGCCATAGAGTTAGTACGTACCTTCACCATTTCTAAACTAGAAATATACTCGGATAAGTTGAGTTTCGTTATGAACCTTTGTTGCTACAATATTACAAAATATATGATGAGGGGTTATTAACTAAATTAAATCTATGGTTTAACTCGAGTGATTATATACATAGTTATGCTAGATCTCAAAATGCTTCATATATAAAATGTAAGTGACATTTTAAAACCGTCACATCAAATTTACTGAAAAACTCAAGAAAGCGATAGCGTACCTAAAGATGTGAATAAGACGATCAGACAAATACGAAAATAGATCAATAATTATAGTAATGATATATCGAAATCAAAAGGAATACATGTATAAAACCAAAGTGTCCAGAGCATAAGTTGAAATAAAACCATAATGAGTACCCATGATTCTGCTCTCATAGTAACACCAAGCTTTGATCAATCTAATGCTACGCTTGATTAGGTGATTTTGACTAATCAGATGATTAATCTTGAAATTTGTGAATTATTTGTTAGTGCACAACAAATGGACATAAAAAAAGGGATAATTACCTTTTAGTGCCCTTTTGAATTGGTCACATTCGTATATGTGCCTTAAGTTTCAAAATGACCTTTTTAGTGCCCTACGAATGGACCACGGTCGTCTATTAGATTTCTGATGGAATATTCCGTTAAAATAGACCGAATATGCCATTTTCTGTCAAAGATTGTTTAATTTTTTGATACAATGACCAAAATACCCACACTTGGTTTTCAAATTTTCAACTTA
>JAYMSW010004040.1:0-11433 GCA_036897725.1 Erodium texanum
GCATAGGCCCAAATCGACTAACTTGGAAACCATGTCAAAACCCTATCCAACCCAAAAGCTCAAGTTGATAGGTGGAGGCTTCAATATGCTTCATTAATCGATTAATTTCTTCACATATTTTTGATGTATGATATACTTCAACAAACAGAGTGAATGAATAAGAACATTTTTTTTAAAATCATAACATATATTAACCAGAAAAAATGTACACTCAAACTGGAAAACACAGAACAACATCGGGTGCATAGACTAAAGTTGAAAGATACAAAGACAAAGACTAATAAACTAAAAGTAAACAAATTAAAACCTGTAGATATATATATATATATATATTGATAAATAAACTTAGTACTCTCAAGTAAAAGACGTACATGATGGCTTGTGAGACACGGTATTGACATATAGCCAAAAATTAAGAACAAGAACAAAACAGTTCCATCTGTTAAGACCAAAGATGCAAAACTACCTTGCTCACGCCCTTCTTCAAAATAGAAGTTCACATGTCCTTTTGAATCTTGGATATTGTAGAAACCATAGACTTTGAGGAAATAATTAAGGTTTTCTGTGAAATTGATTTGAAATCTATCATAAAATAAATCATTTCAATTAATATTTCTATTTCCTTTTTTTTAATCAAACCAAGGACTAGACATAATTGCAATTCTATTTTCTCTCTCTTTTTTTAGTTTGTTTATATCTGGGACACATGGCACTCGACCATTGGTCGAGCGCTATTGAACGTTGGGCTTCTGCCCTGTGTCTTGGGCAATTCGCCCAAACAGGACGGGTAGCTCGGTTCGCCCGGGGCCACCTAGAACTTCCTTTCTTGACTAGACGAAATTGGAAAAAAAATGGTTTTAGCCTGCGTTGGAGATGGTCTTATAAAGAGTTTCATTTTCATCATGGTATTTTTTACTTTGTATGCAATTCTCACTAGTACATGATTTATAGTATTTTCCCTTCATAACTTAGAACTATTGAGAAACCAAATTTCTTGGTAAAATTAAAGCAAGGGGTTGCTTGAGTTGGAGACAAGTATTGAAAAGGAAAAAAAAAAAGATACACTTATATATATATGCTTCAATCTACTTTCAACATCTGCATTGATGTGTTTTCTTGACATGGGACCCTTTCTCTTTTTGTAGTATGTCTTACATGGAAATCAAAAACTCAAGTCTCTTTTCTTCCCAATAGGTTCTGTTTTGACAGTATTGGCAAGTAATTATTTATATGTTCCTCCATATTCAGTCTGTTAAACCTAATTTTTTTATGTCATCAATTCTTTCTGATTGGGAATTTATGCACTTTACTCCTATGATGATGTATTGGGTCTTTCTTTCAACTGGTGCTGGATGGTGGTTGAAAGGCAAAGGCCTAAATTTTACTAATATTTTTCAATAAGAAATAGTGTGTGGGTTTTGGGATCCAAGTGAGATTGAACCCATGAAGCTCATTGATTTGCAAAGATAAAATCTGGGTTTGGTGTCTTTTTCAAGATCTGAGAGCTTTTGGGAGGATAAGCTTTTTTGATGTTCATTCTCAGACACTATGATTGTTTTTGGTTGACAAAAAAGAACCTCACTACTCAATGCTTTGGAGATCACTCGATCTCTCTTGTGTTATCAATCATTATAGCTTCATTTCCTTCCTAGAACACCCATTTCCGTGGAAAACAAGCACTCTTGCTCATGGTAATCTGATCTCAGTGTGATCCATCATGCTTCAAGTATTAGTTTTTTTTTTCAGTTGTGCACATGAGGTGTTTGATAAAATGACTGTGTGAGCTTTTAATGCATATGTTTCTGACAAAACACTGATGGGTTCCTCTCATCAGGTAATGAAAATAAGGTCTACATCAAACCCTTTTGAAAGATCATTTCTTTTTAGCTTCAGGACCATTTCTCAAATCATGACACCTTTGCTACAGCCTAGCTGTAACATATCCAACATTGATCCTCTCTTATAGTTTATTTTCCATGTTTCTCCACATCTTGCTTTGCCTATGCCATCAGCCATTATAAAAGGATTGCTTTCTGTAACATTATTTATAAAATGCTTCCTTGCAGCTATATGCCCTTTGCTGTTCTTATTTTTTTCAGATTTTTTTCTTCTTTGTTTCATTATAGTTACTTAATTTGCGGGAGATTACTTGCGAAGGTTGTGCAAGATTTTGCTACACCTTCCTCATGATTAGATCCTACCGATCACTCGAGTGGGTTTCACTATTGATTAGTTTCAATAATAACCCTAGTGTGTTCACTTCCTTAAACATGTGTATTGCCCTTTTCATTATGCAGTAAATCATAGCGATAGTTGTGATCATATTTGCTGTGAAATTTAGTTTAGCAGTTCATGCATGTACCTACTGTGATTGCTCACAAATCTGATATCATTTTGGGGTTGGAAAAATCATTATTTTCTGTAATGATCTTGTAGAAAAAAAGGGTTTAGGAGAAATTAATTAGTACCTAACCATAACATGAAGAGCTGTATATTCACCACTTTATGAGGTGTGGAGCTACTTTTAAGAGCACCAATAGGGCACTCTTGTTTTAGGTTCCTCAGACAGGAAGGGCCATTCTTTTGAATTTTTATTCATGGATGTTTCAGACAAGATATAGTATTCATTAAGCTAGGCCTCAAGATCATGAACAGCATCAAAAAAACATAAAAGAAAAGCTTTGCACAGCTGTGACTATCATATGACTTTGTCCTTACATTTTCTGTTGGGTATATAGTCAGTTGAGTTGAGCTGCCAATCTTCAAATATGCATCTCCATGTCTAGAATCTAAGGAGTGAGATCATCAAAGGCCTCACTACTATGCTTAAAAACAGGTTAGTTCACATTACTTCCATCATATATTTATCACTTCACTTTCGAATTTCTTCTGTTTCTTATGTTCTAAGTTCCTAAGACTTTACAACTCTTGTTGTTTATGAATCAGTAGTCTCTGTACATTGTTAGCATGTTTCTTGTGTTTGATTATGAGTTTCTGGGTTTACTTATATGGAACACAAGACGACTTTAGTACTTTCAACTTGGTGCTACAGACCAAAGTTGATATAAGAAATCTGATACTGACATTGCATTTCTGATATGGGTTTCAATGTTATTGTATCAGTTACCACCCAATAGTTTCAGAAGTTGCTTTCGGAACAAGAAACTGTTTTAGTGGGATACCATGTTCTGATAGTTATGTTAATTCCCTTCAGGAGTAGAGGCTAACAAGAAATGGACAAAACAAGCACATTTTGCTTTGAAGAAATGACAGTTACTTCATGCCTTGTCTGAGTTAGCTTCAAGCATGTCTTTGGTTATTCACAACCACCACCAATTATTTTTGCAAAAGATTGAATTGAGCACCATAAAAAAGATCTCGAGGCCTTTGTGAAGAGAAACGATGAGTGGTATCGATTCTGGAAGATCAGAACCATGGAACCTGTACACAAGCTCAGACACGTCTCAGACAGCTGAAACAGAACCAGAAGCTCCATGGAAGAGCAGCTTAGGAACATCCATGGACGCCATTTCTTTTGGCTTCGTTGCCACAGCTATCTTGATATCAATGTTCCTCATCATGGCCATCTTCGAGCATCTCTTCAGGCCAGCTGATGCAACCAGAGGATCTCTAGAATCAGGATCGGTTCAGAAACTCAGGAACCCGAATAGAGTAAGTACAGAGCATCATTTTCATCACTTTCATGTTGTTCTTATGAACTGATGTAACTTTTGTTCATGTTTGTACCAGGTTTCGGGTTCATATGCAGCCGATTTCTCAGTGTTGATGCCGGGGCAGCCATATCCGACGTATATTGCTCAACCGGCTCCTCTTCCCTGCCCAAGAGAGAGCATATCTTGGCCTCCACATGAACATAATAATTGTTAGACCTTAAGCTTCCCTCTACACTCGCCTTGAAGCGTTTCGTTGAAATCTTGTGTATATCCTTATGAGTGATCAAGTTCCAATCACATCTCTACTTGAACTCCTTTGATTACATTACAATAGGAGTATGTTTCTTCCGATAAAATCATCACTGAAATGTTACAAACTGTTTCCTGACATCAGATCTGTTTTCGAACCTTTATTTAGTACAATGATAATCAAGTGGTACTAAGTTCTGATGTCTTAATTGTATAATTTTATTTAGTTTCAGATGCTTTCATCAGAACTTTATTGACACGACATAGTGATCAGATAATTTCAGATACGATACACTCAATAACTATGGGTCGTGTATTGTTTTGGTCCTTCCTAAGTCCATCAGAAGCAAAGAGGTCCAAGATTTTTGGAAGTTAAATATCAGTGATATCTCGGTGTAAAAAATATATGTGTTGGAATCATAGAAAGGACAAGTGAACAAACATTATGCACAAAAAACACGTAGATGACATGAATACGATCAAATTGGGGGCATGGGAACATACTAAAACAACCTAATTACAATGTCATTTTCCGACAATTAAAACGTAATTAAATCAAGATTATGTCAACGGCATGCCATTAAGCTCCACAAACAAGCTTTCCAGCATTTTGACTCCTATTTCAACAACTCAATGACAAAGGTATAGGAATATACATTGCTAGAGAAAATTGATGACAAAAACAATAGTACAAGAACCAACCTGTTGAATCACTTCCTGATCATCTCTTCCGTAATTACCCAAACACGAGTTAACTTAACTCCCTCTTATCTTCTCCGATCTCTTCTTCATCATCGGGTAATATCACAGTAAGTAAAGAATATTTAACTCGTAGAGAAATTCTTCCCTTATCAACAAATAGTTTTGCACCAGAAACAACCCAGTACCCGGGAGTTTCCTGAGGCCCTCTTGTGTTCTCCGTCGTGTCAACAAATTTCAGAAGCTTGGGGGCTTGGACGGGCACCGGAGGTCCCCCGGGGTAAACAGCTGAATTTATATTCACATCAGCTGGTCGTGGGGCCGGCTTCTGAACCGATGGGAAATGGGGACGGATGAGTGTAGATATGAGCCCAGACTTGGCCACCAACCCCGGTGATCCATCCCATTCTGCATTCTTAACAAGAGTAGCTCCAAGCACGGTTGAGAAGCGGAGTCTTAGGAAGAGAATGCTTTTCATGCCGTAATTTTCGACCTGTAATTGGGCACCGGTTACGATAGAAAGATCCTCCTCTGATTCCACGGGAGCAGTGCAGACGTGCGAGAAGTTTTTCCATTGTACTTTCTCAAAGTATCTGCGATCATAGGATTCTCTACGGAAATTGCCATCTGGATCGTCTTGGAGTTGAAACACCTTTGGAAGTGAGGAGAGGTGTTGCAAGTGGATGGCTAAGCGGTTGCTTCTTTTACCTTCTAGAAAAAGCCGGAGGCCTGTCACAGGCCTCTTACCCACGTCAACCTGTCATGGGATTGATACACAGTAAATTATGGTTTGGGCAGAACACCAAAAGCTACATAGTAATAACGTTCGTACTTGAATCTCATTGGTTAGCTTCATTAAACGGGTCGTAGTTTGGGCACAGAAACAAATTAAGACCAGCTGGCATTATGCCATACTGCAATCATCAGTAGAAAAATGAATACAATTTAATAACATGAAAAAAAATGACCAAATAACATTCAGGTTTTGGATATAGAAATAACATTTGGTAGTGCAGTCTAACCCTGAAAGGCGAATATCAGGAAATGGCCGATTATTAAATTTTGTAAATTTGAGGTTATAAGTTGACCCAACCAAAAGCTAGTTCAGGGCCTTAATGATCAGATATGTGTAGTATATCAGAATAGACTAATTTGAAAAGAAAAGAAGCCTAACCGGAGTGGTATTGACATAAAGTTTAGGCCCCATGAGGCTGAATTGTAAAGATGAAGTGCTCTGCTGCTTGCGTTGCGGGCCAAGGGGAAGTTCACTGAACACTGGTGCCCACTGTCTTGGTAGCTGAAACTCCAAAAACTGGTGGAGTTCTTCAATCGGTGGTTTATCTGCCATAACAGAGACAAGGATTAAAAATCTTGGACTGTTCGTTAAACTTTAATGAACTACAAATGTTTTGAGCCAACAGGAAAATCTACTGAAAAGTGGTACTACAATAAGGTGTATGAGTTCCATAAGAATGTTTTTTTTTTTTATCTAGAATAGTGTTTTGTTACTACCCTGACTTTATCAGTTTATCTAACCTGAATATTTATAATATTGAGATAATTTTTTATCAAAAGAACAAACTTTATAATATTGCGATTTTTTTTAATGAACTACAAATGTTTTGAGCCAACAGGAAAATCTACTGAAAAGTGCTACTACAATACGGGCTGAATGAGATCCATAAGAATATATTTTTATCTAGAATTGTGTTTTGTTACTACCCTAACTTTATCAGTTTATCTAAGCTGAATGTTTATAACATTGATATTATTATTTTTATAGAAATCACACTCTATATGTTACATGGAAACATGTAAAAATAGCTTCTAAAAAGTGCTAGCAGATAATGTCTGCAAGTTCCAACTACATACCACAGTCAATTGAAGTAGCAAAAGCTGAAGCTGACATCTATATAGCTGGGTTTCACTAAAGGTTTGGACCTTAGAGTAAAAAATGTAATATAGCAGCTGGGGTCAACCATATTGCTGAACCTAAATATATTATATTAAGAACAAGGACTGTTCAATAGAACTGTTAGTATTTAAAATCATGGAGTATAAGAATCGGATTATTCCATTCACGAGTTAAATAATAAGGATCTCCTAATTTTCTACTACCTGATGTGCCTAAATGCCAAGCCAACTAAGAGAGGAACTTATAAGGAAAGTTAGAAGGGATTGAATTTTAAGAGAACGATAAAAAATTCAATCATGCATCCTGAATAATACCCAACATTTTCCTTTCACCAAAAATATTCAAAATAGTTATTAACACTAGAGGTGACAAAGGAGGGATTGTGCTTACATCGTAAGTACAGATTTATGGCATGGCTCAAGAATCCACTCCCTGGTACTCCATTTAACAGAGAGGTAATTGGGATAAAGGACATTGAGATGACATCAGGCTCCAGCTGAACAGTTTGCAACCACTCATTATGAGATAAATTCCAATTGTCATTCCCACCTCTCCTCTTACAAATGCTTACAATATCCTACAAAAGATGTAACTTAATGACAACATGCAAATTTACTGATTTGTAAAAAGACCTTCCCTTCCCAAAGGATTTAAATTAAGCTATCAAAAGCTTTATATGATAAACATACCTCTTTGTGTGAATATGAACTTGATGGACTCATATCAGCGAATCTCAGTCGCTGTCCCCTGCTTTCAAACTGAAATAATATTAGTTTAGATAAAATATACCCACAAACTGATCACATAGTAGCATTCAAATGAATTAAACCTTAACACAAAATTTAAATCTAGATGTCAAACACAGTATTAATTCTAACCAAGCAAGTACAGGGACAATGAACGGACAAACTCCATATATTATCATACATTTTGACAATTTTTTTATCAGCAAGAATTTTGAAGATTAAGTATAATATATGTCATTTAGTTTGGTTCAATGCTCAAGAAGTTTAAATATGTAAAAGCATGCAGGCTTATTAGTGTAAGAGCTACTTAACAACTTAATTCCATAAATTTTATTTATACGAGTGATGTAGAAGATCAGCAATATGGCACCATACAGAAGTATAAACATTGGCTTCTAAATGCATCAAAATGATTTCTCGTCAATTTCATAATGCCTGAAATTTAATGAATAACTAAATAAGATTAGCATTAGCAAACTTATCAAAAACCTTCAAATCCTGGTTAACTTGTTCAGAAATCATGCTACCTTGTCGCTCTTATCCTCTTCTTCACATGTCATGCCATATTTTACATTGGTATCCAAAAACCTTTTATCTGCCATGTCCTTTAACTTTTTCTGTACGTCAGCAGGTTGAAGAGTTGATGAGTGTTGCTGTTTCATATATATGACATCCTTGCCTCCCATCTTGACACCAACAATAATATGGGTGCCAAAAGTCTCAATAAACCTGGAATGGCCATATAAATAGAAGCTCCTTAGTATTTCAAACTTATATTTAAATAGATGTTGAATAAATAAGAACAAAAAATAAATTAAAACATGACAATAACACGGAATATTGATAATAAGATCTGATTAATTTTAAATTAAAAAAAAACACCATTTCTTTAAATATGTAAGTGTCCCTAACAGTTCCTCCACAATAGCAGTTCTATCATTACCACAAACCCAGTGCCATTTCATATGGAGATTCGATACAAGAAACTAGGCCTTTGAAGTTCAGGTAGTATGTTTCATGCCATACCAACAGCAAAAACTGAACATATATTCACCGTGAATGGTTCTCGACAGTGCAACCATTTCACTGGTCTACAAAATTAACATTGAAGACAGATGGGCATAGAAAAGGCATCTAATGGAAGAAAAAAATCTGGATTCCAACAGCTTACTAAACACTAAAGAAGCAAGGATTGAAAATTTTCACACAGAAACTTGGCATGCAAACTTTCTCTAATATCACCATTTGGTTTAAAACACATTCATGGAGACCTTCTTTTCACCTTGCTAGTGCGGTAGGTTCCCATGATGATGGGACAGCTCTCTTGACATGATCACGAAGAACAATATGAGACTTTTCCAGTGCAACTGTGTAGAGTGTGATGAATACACCATCAAAAGCAAGGGTTTTAGTGTTGGCTGCATCTTTCTGCCAACTACCTGAGAATTCAAACATGGCATTGAAAAGCCCCGAGGGAATTTTACCAGTCAAAGCTATTTCCTGGTTGAACTGCTCTGACATCTGATGGCAAAAAACAGCATGTCAGAGAAAGATGTCTGACAAAATCCACAAAACAATTTCTGGTCTAATATCAGTCACTGCCAAATGATGTGTATAAAACATGACATATAAAACCCTGAGGTGGCACCTCAAACAGAATGTAGTAATACAACGGTTAGAGTTCACAGCATAGGTCATCAATAAAAGTTAAGTAATATTGTGAAGAAATATTAGGATTACCTGCTGAAAAGAGAGAACATCAGACCTGAACCGTGTGCGCTCCCCTTTATCACACTTGATTGATCTAGAAACATTTGGGATTGAAATTCCACCGGGCAACACAACCTCACAACCATTGTCTTCATCAATCTCGATCAACCTTGAACCAAGTGAATCCCCTTTACAGTACTTCAACCTTAAATCTATTGATATGTCATAGCCGCATCCAATTGAGCAAATTGCAATATCAGCAGCTTTTGAAGCTGGAACCTTAAGTGCCATTACCTGATCATCACTCTATTTCTCCAAAACTAGATTCAGATGCTGCATATGGTTCACCGTAAACATGGTTAACAACATCCAAATTTCTATATGATTTCAAGAAGGAAAAAAAAAAACAGTACACATCCTTCAAGTATGCATGCTGCAGCTTGCATTAACTCAAAGTTGTACACATTTCACGAACATATGAACAACCAAATCCTATATCCAACATTACTAAGCTGTGCACATCTAGCACAAAATAATCAACAACGTAACTGTTTCACCCATATGCTACTAATAGAAAAGTCACATCAGTCAAACTTAGGCATAGACATACTAAAGTAACAAAACTCCAGATATCAAAATTTAACGGGTAGGACAGATCTCAGCACTATGTATAACGTAATTTATGCATATTTAGTTCAGAATAAAAACAAACATAACAAATGCAAATTACATCAACAGAAAATCAGATGTAAACTCTTGCCAATGCAGTAAAAAAAAGAACGCTAATTTATCTCAAATTCACAACTTTCTCTCACAGAAATTCATCAAAATGACTCCCAATATGTTTCAACAAATCCTTAACAATAAGTAGGCATGACCTACAAATAAGCAAAGTAGAAACCAAATAAGAGGTGAGCTCAAACTCACATTTCCCTAACAGTTTTTACAAGCTTGAGTAAAATTAAAACTCATGCATGTCTATAAATTACAAGGCTTCTGATATCACGGGAAATGTGGTAGGTGAGGAATTGGAGAAAATGGAGGCCGATTAGGGACACCTACCTCAGAAACACAAAATTCAAAGCATCTTTCTACTAGGAGCTAGATCCAAACTCTTCTCATTAAGCAATTTCAAAAGAAATGCATTTCATGCTCAAATTCACACAAAGTTCGCATTTCCTAAACAAATTCATTCATATGATGGATGAATTTGCAATCTGTTTTAGTAACTCAAAAACATTTAAATAGATGCAAATCACACACAGATCCATACTCAACATACATCCAAAATACAATCAACATGTGCTCAAAATTTACATACATTTTGTCGCCGAAGACGAGTGAATCAAAGCTTCAACGCCACCTCAAATCTTTAGCTACAAATCAACGGAGAGCTCAAATTTACACCGAAACTCGCACGGACTGGCTCTTCGACCCAAGACTTCGCAATTTATGCTATCGAATAGCAAGATTTCACTTCGATCGCCAAAATCTTAGCTCGAGGATCGATTCAGTGAGAGCTTTTTGGAGAGTCTGGACAAAAAGTAGAGAGAGAAACCCTAGAGAGGAGTGAGAGAGTGATAGTTAATTTTTGTTTTAATTGGTGAAAAATAATTTTAAGTTGATAAAACGGGGAGCGTTCATTAAAACGTGAAATAAAAAGGTACAAGTCAAAGTGTTTAATTTTCAACAGTCAAACAGATACAGTTAAACTTATCAATAGCCAACGTTGTTTCTGAGATTGACCGCTACATGAAACGGCGCCGTTTGCAAACAATACCCACTATGGCCCACTGGGCCATTAGTCCACTCAAGGACGTAGGGCTGAATAAAGGCAAGGTAAACGGGGGTTCCGTGCAGGGCTAACCTTGGCACTACCTTGTCAACCTTAATACTGGCTTCGAGTCAGATGGGGTTGGCTTCGCAGTCGGGCTAGTCCCGAGTCAGTTTTGTTACTAAGGACACGACGTGTGTTACAACACTTGCTTGCATTCTGAGGTGGTGACAGGTCATGCGTCGTCACCTTGTTCCACCGTCTGGTCAGCGACGACCAGTCAACAACGACCAGTCAGTGCTGGGCGGTCAAAGGTAATAAAAAACAATTTAAAAAAATAAAGAAACCCTATAAAAAAAAATTACCTATAAAAGCCCTCATCGTCGCTGGTTTGGCCACACCGAGCCACCAACGACGAGTACACCCTCCCAAACACTCTCTCCTTATCATCAAAAAATGTCGGCAAATTAAGTTGGATTCCCGTGGTCTATGGAGGAGGAAACCCGCCTTTGCAACGCGTGGATGCCCTACGCGACAATGGACTGTCGGAACTATTGGCACAAAGTCTTCCTCAGATTTGTGGAATTGACGCCAACAGAGTGGACTGGACCGGAATGGACCGAGAAGCAGTGGAAGGATCATTGGCGCACATGGAACGCACCGGTG
>JAYMSW010004041.1:0-11428 GCA_036897725.1 Erodium texanum
AATCTGACTGTCCAATACAAAGCTAGACGACCGGTCAGAGCAACCAACGGGCGCCGGCCATAGGGTATACGACTTCTATCTAACGAAGACTAGACGGACCAACTCGGGATAGAAGCGAAATAAAATATGACTGGACTGACGACAGAGACAATAACTCTGTTAGCGCAGTTCATTGTAATTCAAACCCTTTCAACCCTCATATCCTACGTATGATGTTATACGATGGAAGCTCACAAAATACTACTATATGAGATTCTTGACGACGGGAAGAAATATTTATGTAAATATTATGCATATGTGGATATTACTTTATATGTCATTCATAAATTGAAATTTCAAGCAAAAATAAATTAAAGTAATATCTATGTGTTTCAGGGTTTGATTAGAAGATTAGTAAATCAATTTCCAGTATTAAATAAACTCATATACCTGTGATTTTTTTTCTAAACTGAAGAATCAGAGAGCCTTTGTATGGAATTGTCGATCTCAGGAAAATATAAATAGAAGAGATCATATGTAAAACGTCACAGCTTCAAATAAAAACCACATACACTATCAATTTTATCCAATTAATATCAACATGATTTGAATCAAGTGATAAAATATATAGTTTCTAGATTTCAAAAAACAGCTAAAAATAATATGTAGTTCCTAGTAAACAAGATCTTGAGTCACACGTCGGTTTACCAGGGCGATATAGGAATAAAAATCTATGTCACCAATGTATCTTCTTCGATTACATAGTTTTTTTGCGCCGTCCAAATGAACATTAGGCAACATAGTCAAAGTATTGTGTCATCTAATAGCAGATAAAGCGCCGCAATAATATGTATATGTCGTATTGACTTCATTGTTTAGGCAACGTAGATCAAATGTTGCATCGCCTAAGTAACCATTAAGGCGACATATTTAAAATATTGGGTCGCTTAAACAGTTAAAGCGATATGCATCAAATTGGCTTCGCTGCTTAGGTGATGGGGATCAAGTGGTGTCGCCAAAGCTAGCTAAGGTTTTCCATCATTTTGATTGTATCGTTTGGGTGCCAACTGATTTCAAATTTGTGAGGTTCTATGGGGTCTATTCTTGAGCGAGCGATGCAGCTTTACAAAGCTACGCCGCACAAGAGAGTTTGAACCATAACATTGAACCAGAGAGCTTGTGAGCTCATTTTCTCCAAGTTTTTTGAGATTTTGAGCTCTCAATCTTTCACCTGTTTTTATTTTCTTTGATATTCTTCCATCACCACATACTATGCCAAGGCTTGAAAGGTACGATTCTCTTCATTGTCAGTTCAATTTTCGTTTCAAAAATTGTTGAAATTAGTTTTGATAAATTAAATATTGTTTGTTTGATGAGTGCAAAATAGTTACCGTTTTTGGTTAATTGTTGCATATATATAGAGATAATTAGGTGATTAACCGAATTGTTTGATTATAATTGTTAAAAAAACGAATAATTATCATTTCTGATACTAATTATTTGTAAATTTTGATTAATGTTGATTAATTGTTAGGTGGATTGATGAATTTTTATTTATTTATTTATGGAATTGGATTTTTTTTTATATAGATGATGATTTTAGAATTATGGAAGAATTTGATTGATAATCATAACGTAGTTTGTTGCTTTTATCGAAGTGGTGATGCATGTGTATACTGGCCGAGTTTTGTATAGAAAATGGATAAGAGTTAGATAGATTTTCATAAAAGCTCTTTGGAATATATAGAATCTGTAATGGAATTTCTTGACTTCGTTGACAAGTACGGGATGATGATTAGTGAGATGTATAGATGTCTGCCTGTGAAGTGTAAAAATACGCACTTTTAGCGTAGAAAAATCATTCACATTCATTTGTTGAAGTATGAGATCATGAAAACATATAGAACGTAGGCTAAGCACAAGAGAATAATCGGTTCATACTTTAGCAAAATGTAGACTGAAAAGAAGACCAGAGGATCTTGCATCATCTAGTAATGCGGGTGGAGAGTCTGTAAAGGATGTTATGTTAATTCATATGTGAAGTACATTGATGATATGACCCCATTTCGTACTTGGGAGGATATTCATCTAGTCATTGAAGTTGGTGATGCTACCAGTGTTGATGACATGATGGTCGGGTTGGAAACTCGAAATTAAAACTTGTTGATGAAATATGAACAAATTTTTGTACAAGGGTTGTGATCAAGCAACGAAATTAAGAACTATTTTAAAGTTGATGCCTGTCAAAGAACGTAATGAAATATCGAATGAACCTTTCAATAACTTTTGCTTAGGGAATAAGAAATTATTTCCTAAAGGCAACACATATGCAGAATGTTAGAAGGAAGTGAAGAGGTTGTTGAAGTGGGAATGATTTATAAGACCTATCATGCATGCTATTTCGAATGTTACTTGTTCAACAAAGATGGGAAATTATTAGATAATTATCCTGTATGTGGCGAAACAAGATGGTTGAAGAGTGAAGAGAAGTAGCATTAGAAATCACTTCCTAGGAAGATAGTGAAGTGGTTCATAGTGATCTTCCGACTACAAAAGGTGTCCGGTTTTTCAGCTTGTTTTTTTTACCCAAAACAATTTATTTATTTTTCAGTTTAAATGAGCTAACTATCCAGATTGAGAGTGATGACATTTTTGCAAAGATTAAAAATCACTGATTACACAATAACCCCTAATGTGGACAACCGGTTTTGCTGCTAAGTAATGAATTTTCCCTCTATTTTTGTACGCTGCATAGTCCTTTTCCTATAAATATTGTACATCGTCTTACCAAAACAAATACTCAGCCTCTTACCTATATATCTTTGTTATTGACTATGTAAACAAAACTAAGTACAATCTACACCAAATTGTAACTTCAAAACCCATAAACTTCACAAGAATAAGGAACCAAAAGCATATCATTCTTCATGTTCATGGGGACGACTCATAAGAATCAGCCACTCTTGTCCAAGATTGCAACCAATGATGGACATGGTGAGAACTCACCTTACTTCGATGGATGGAAGGCCTACGACCGCGATCCTTTCCACCCTACTCAGAACCCTGACGGAGTGATCCAAATGGGTCTTGCAGAAAATCAGGTATCTGTTATTTTTAACGATATTCTTTCATCACTTTTAGATATAATTAAGTTGCAGTATCGTTTTGTTATTTGGAAAGCTTCTCTATTTTTGTTTATACATCATAATATATACCGAGCAAAATCATTCATCACTAAATATATGTAGATCATGGTTTGTATGTACTCAATGTAATAACCAAAGATTTTTATTTTTTATTTTTTTAGATGTGCTCAAGTATATCAATGCATAATTTTGTAAACTTAAGTGGCAGTGTAAAATGTTTGAATATTGCAGCTTTCATTTGATTTGATCGAAGATTGGGTAAGAGCAAACCCTACAGCCTCCATTTGCACTGTTGAAGGAGTTCATAAGTTTAAAGACATTGCTACCTTTCAAGATTACCATGGCTTGCCAAAGTTCAAACAGGTAGCTCTTAACATATATGTATACATCAAAACATCATATATACATGGCTATGAAAATATTATAATTTAATTTAACTAACTATTGATGAAAATAACGCTGAAACATTAACATTTATTTTTTATTTTTTTGCAAGGCATTGGCTAAGTTTATGAGCATAGTGAGGGGTGGCAAGGTGACATTTGATCCGGACCGAATAGTGACGGCCGGAGGAGCCACCGGGGCAAATGAGCTCGTAATGTTCTGTTTGGCGGATCCCGGAGATGCTTTCCTAGTTCCCTCGCCGTATTATGCACCGTACGATCATATCTCTCAAACTCAATTAAAGCTTAATATTTTATTTAATTATTGATAAGAATTGTAGTGTTTACGTTAGTGCTAATATGGAAGTTTAATCATTTTTGGTTAGTATGTGATCAAAGTCGTGGTTTCGAAACATCCACCAATATAGATTTTGCGTGCGAGATACAGTTCAAGTTGGCATGTATTAGAACCTTATAGTCAATAATTTGTTTTAGGGTCAAACTCTTTTTTAGTAATTTCCTTTTTAGCCATCAGCATATGTGGAGTGTGTCTTCTTTTTCTTCGACCAGTTTTTTATTAAATTATTTATACAAAATATCTTGAAAATTATTCACCGGAAAGGCAAGGTTTCTATAATTTTCTCCTCTTTTTTTTCGGGGGCGAAAAATTTTATTATTTTGAGTTTAATTTTATTTTTTTTTTTTTTTTTTGATAAAGTTTCATTCTAGTTTTGATATGAAAGGAATATCAATTACAAGATACATATTCACAAGAGATTCGGACTTTGTCCAAGTAATTGAATCTGGCTGACGTGCGCAATACTAATAAATATATTATCTATTTAAAATAAAAGTATATATATATCGACCAATATTTTAATTACTTAAATTATTATAAATTACTAATATTAATATCTCTTCATTAAAGTATATACTAATATATAGAAGCACATAAGAATATAAATAACAAAAAGTCAAAACTCATCATTTGATTTTTTTTATTTAAAAAAAAAACTTTCGTTAAGCGAAAATATTCGTTGAAACAATGCGGCTCAGCTCTGGCAGGACATGGGATTCCGACCATACATGGTCATACAAGACTAGAGATTCACGAGTCAACCAGTGTACTGTCTTGTTAGCACCATGGGAGACAAACTAACCTGCACATGTTATTCAAGCTAAGAACGTTTTACAATCATCAATCATCATGCGATAGAACTAACTCGACCCTGGTGCCGACCATCCTATAAGCCGTGGAACAGCAGCGCTATTAATTCTTCTGCCTCTTTTCTCCAATTAAGCGTCTCATCACATTTTCAGTTGAGTCAAAGCGGACCTCTAGATGTGCTTATGTGTACAAGACTTCCACCTTCTCTATCGACCAATTTGCAAGGAGCAAACATAATTAAAATCGTGGAGGTGCCAGAAGACCATTCCTCCAATATTCTTACGATCACATAATGTATCCCAACTCCTCCAAATGATACCAGTATCTTGACTTGATCTTTGCTTCCACAAGAATTTTTCCATCGTAAATCTCCATATCTCTGATCAAACCTAGAGGAAGCAAAAAAACAATCATTGCATATGTCGGAAGAGCTTGTACCATAGTTTTTAAGAGCACTTCCTTGCCTACACAAGATAATAGCAGACCATCCCAACTACTCAACCTTTTCAAAATCATATCTTTTATAAATTTCAGTCCAACACTCCTATTTCTTCCTATAAGACTTGACAATCCTAGGTATAAAGAGTGACAATCTGCCTCCCTCATACGTATAACAGCACAAATATGATCCATTGCAGCCTGAGAACAATTAGCACTAAATAAAATAGATGATTTATCATAATTTATCATTTGACCTGAAAGAGCGCTAAATCTCTCCAGTATGTGAAGCATCCGTAAGACACCCTCCTCCATAGCCCGCCCATATATAAAACTATCATTTGCGAAAAAAAATAAATGAGAAACTGTTGGCGCCTGTCTGGCGACTCTACACCCTCATATCAACCCTTTCCGTTCCTCCAGAGATATCATACGAGATAATGATTCCGTACACAAGAGAAATAAATAAGGCAATAGAGGATCCCCTTGACGAAACCCTCTATTCGGAATAATAGAGCCTATGATCTGACCACTACATGTAAATGAATATTTCACAAACCGTAAACTTAGCATAATCCAATGCACTCGTTGTTCATGAAACCCCAAATTTATGCATAATGCTTCACATAAAATCTCATTCCACTATGTCATAACCCTTGCTTATATCGAGCTTGACTATCATAACCTCGGTACCACTTGTCTTCTTTCTTTGCAATTAATGCAATATTTCATAGGATATAATAACGTTATCTGAAATCAAACGACCTGTAGAAAAGCACTTTGTGTATTAGAGATAATATCACTTAACATGAACTTCAAACGGAGTCCGACGATAGTGGTCTCGGCTCTCCGGTGGTTGTCGTTTCGGCTTCCAGGGCAGCGAGTCCATCCTTGGTAGGTGGTTGACTTCTTTGGGAACGGCTCAAATTGGGTCCCAAGATTTTGGGCTTTCAATATTGGATTTTCCCAAAGTGTCTCCATCGTTTGAAGTTTTGGACGAGTCAGCTTTGGCTTAAATTGGGCGTGGGCTTGGGATGGAGTCCCAAGGTCCCAAGTATGCACATCCCTTTTTTTCTAACGAGACTTTTTCTTCTGAAGAAATATTCCAAATTGGTTCGATACTTGGTTCTATGGAGCTTAAGGCTGAGATCGTTGAGCTGCTAAAAAAGAATTTTGTGTCTGCTTCCCCTAAATCTAAGAAGCAGAGGTTCTTGGAGCTGGTAGAGGATTTAAGGTCCCCGTTGGATGATGTGTCTCCCTGGAAAATAAAAGAAAAAGAAGAAGAATGGTAAAAAAAACTAGTTAGGCAGCGTGTCTGATTTTTAGAGTGCGCCTTACTTCGGTTAGGTTTTTGGTAAAACATTGGCGTATGTGTCGTGTTTGGTTTTGGTTTGAATATTTGGTTTTGGTTTGGCCTGTAGTTGGGTTTGGTTAAGTTTTAGCAATACACTCTATGAGATATTACTAGTAGGTAGATGTTTCTATAACATTTGTATCTACTTGATGCTATTCTTTCTACCATTGAAAGATAATAATTAATAAAAAAAAATATTTGCTGATAAAAAAAAAATCATGTTTGTTATTCTTTTGTCATTCTCTCAAGTTTTCTCTACTTTCTTAATTATTTCATAATACGTTATCGGCATGAAGCTCTATAAGAGATCTTGAGGTAATAATTTATTTGTTTGTATTCTTATTCCTTTTTACCATGATGTCTAAAATGAGTCTATTTTGAAGGACCACTTATAATCGTCTAGCACTTGAAAATCATTACTTTTAATATTTATGTTTTTTAGAATGTGATTTCACAATGACTACGTCTCTATATATTTTGTCTTGTGATTAAAGAGTTTCACAATTATATTATATTATCCTTAATCATTTTGGTATTGTCTTGATTATGTTATTCATAATTTCTTTCATTTCTAAAATATCCTTTAAGTATGCTTTGTGATTGTCAATCTTGAATTGGATCTTTAAATCAGAAAATTATGTCTACTTGTTTTTATATAATATTTGTAACATGAAAGTTACAATTATTGAAATTTATGTGACTTGAAGTTCACATTAATAAGAGATTTATGAATCACAAAAATCTGATTCAAAGAGATTTATATGACCCGAAATTCATATAAAATACATAGAAACTGAAATTTTGATATAAAAAGTATTATGAGATTTTAAAACTTGAGCCCTTAAAACTCATTTGAACAAGAAGCTCTGAGTATAAATAAAGTATAGCTTTGATATGTTATAACTATGTTGATTCAATTGGATCTCACGATGTCAAATCTTATAAAACTCAAGTTCAACATTCTTGACATCTCTAACAAGAATTATTTGATATGGATTCTTGATGATGAAATGCACCTTAGTGCTATGGGTCTTGGTGATAGCTTCAAAAAAACACATCACCAAGAATAAAGCAAAGCAAATGTCATCATTCGTTCTCATTCCCATGAAGGATTACGAATTGATTATTTGACGATTAAAGGTCATTCAATCTTTTGAAAATATATAAGAAATACATGACCACTAGAAGTGGTAATAGTTCTCAAAGCTCGTTACGATTAGCTACACTTGCGTTTGCAAGATTGAAGTTGTGAAGTGAAAATATACTAATAAAGATATGATTGGAGATGACTATTTTCACATTTCATGCCTCCAATTTACTCATGTAATAGCAATATTGTGAGTGAGATTTCAAAAGTATTATGAGATGATTTCATGTCTACTTGTTACCGAACAACATAATGTGTTCGATGAAAAGTTATCAATATCGCTCAATTGGCTATATGATATTCCCTGAAGAGAATGTTTAATTAATGACTTTATTATTTGTATTATGAAGAAACATGGGCAATGGAGAATCGCGCTGTTTTGGTGGATAACACATACGATATTTTTAGCATCTCTCATATATGTTAAAGGCAATGTAAACACAATATCTGGTATATCAGATCTTATTGAAGGCTCTATAAGAGTTAATATAATGTTACCTAATGGTACAAAGATCATTATTGATAATGCACTGATCTCTGTCGCATCAAAAAAACTTGTTGAGTTTCACAGATATATTTTGCAAGGACTATCACATAGACACAATAATGAAAATGATGTTGGTTAATTTTATATCACATTTATGTCTTAAGGAGAAAATAAACAGCAGTAAAGCTCCTATCATACACGTTTGGATCATGTTCCAAAAGTGAAATCGAATAATATATGATGATAGACAAAAATCACTGAACTCAACAAAATGAGTTCCATAATGATGCGAAGAATAATAGAAAATTCACATGGACATCCTTAAATGAATAGACATGTCCTTTTGCCTAAAGAATCCTATGTGTTTCTTCTTTTCAAGGAAAGCTGATAACAATGTTATCTCCATTCAAAGTTGTGGTTGAATGTCCAACATT
Source organism: Erodium texanum (assembly GCA_036897725.1). Lineage (NCBI taxonomy): Eukaryota > Viridiplantae > Streptophyta > Magnoliopsida > Geraniales > Geraniaceae > Erodium > Erodium texanum. The sequence goes on from JAYMSW010004041.1 coordinate 8,537, forward strand.
TTTAGAACCAATTCAAGGAGATATATGTGGGCCAATTACCCCATCTAGTGAGTTATTTCAGTACTTTATGGTACTTATAGATGTATCGGCACGTTTTTTGTATATTAGTTTATTATCCACTCGCAATGTTGTGTTTGCAAGGCTCCTTTCTTAAATAATTTGATTGTGAACACAATCTTCATATCATACAATTAAGAAAATTTGTATGGACAAGATAGAGGAATTGAGCATCCCAATCCTTCAACGATCATTATATATAGATTGAAATTATATTGAAGCATCTTGTTGCTAATATACATACGCAAAATGATTTAAAATATACAATCTTTTATTGATAGACAAACTCAGGCCTGAAGCCTAATGGACAATGCTAACAAAAAAAGGTGTAACCCCTTATGCAAAATGCTCACACCACGATGATATGTTGTAAACCTGAAGTTCTCACATACAAGATTCTTAAGCACATTGATTATGAGAAAATTTGTAAACCTTAAGTTCTCACATTGCTTGCATACAAGATTCTTGAATAAATTACTTACGAGAACAAGTTTACCAAATTGTACTTGGGGACATGTGATATTGAATGTTGTAGCAATAACTTGCATAAGGCCAATTGCATATTAAAATATTCCCTAATGTAACTTGTTAAAGGTCAAGAATTAAATATAGCTTGACTAACAGCTTTTGGATGTGCAATATAGGATTTAACATCTCCTTCTCACCATGGTGAATTGGGACCCAAAAAAAGTTGGAGATTTATGTTGGATTTAAATCCACATCAATTGTCAAAGACTTTAACTCATGAAAGATGATATGTTTAGGCATGGTTTGCATATTGTCCATCTAATGAGATAATTTCCCTGCAATATAGGGAGATAAGATAAAATTTGATAAAGAAAGACAATACAGTGCCTTGTCATTGTCTCATTTGATCCTTCTATAAATAAATGTGAAACGAAGTTCAAAATAGTAGTCACTTATTTGATTTTGGGCCATGCAAAATTGACGAGTGTCGTCAAAGGAATGAGTGGACAAAATAGGAAGACGCAACTGAAGCAGAGTTGGCTTTGTTGGCGAAATGCCAAGTATTTGGTCCAATAACCAAAAGACCAAAAAAGGAATGAGAAAAACGAAATTGCTTGATATAATGCGAGGCTTGTAGCCGAGGTTTTTCTCAACGACTTGAAGTCGATTTTGATAAAATATTATCCATTTATGAAATATTGCAAATAGATTGCAACATGGATCTACTGGTGTTAAGATAGTGACAAAATCACATATATCAACTTTTAGTACTCTTTGAAAAATAAACCTTCTTGATGAAAATGTTGAAAATGTGCTATCAAATAAGTCCAAAGCACGCCAGAAGCATGGTAGGCATGTTGGATCTAAGTATCAAAATCCAAGAAAATAAAAGGAGCTAGATATGAAAGTTGATACATCAAATGACATTACTATTCCAAATAGATCGATACTTGAAGAGACGTCTTCAAAGGATGATCAAATGCTTAGGAATGATGATAATGAAGAGTTCTTAATAAACTACATCACTCTGGGAAAGAGATGGAATAGAAAGAAAATTATCATGGATAATATATTTGCGTACGAAATATCTCAGTACTTATACCTGAGATTGCGAATTGACCAAGAAATACACATGGTTATGAACTAATTTATGTACAAATTTGTCGTGGACAAACGCCTGGAGCTCGAGCATTTTAACCAGGGCCAGCGGGTCGCAAGACTGAATGAATGCGGGCAAAAGCGATGACTTTCTTTTCTTTCTTATGATATTTCTGTGATCACTGAACTTGGCTTTTGGCGTAATTTATGATATGTAATGACTCTAAATTTTGTAAAAGAAAATGAGGATTATAAGCCAAGTTTAGTTAACGACTACCAATGAATAAAATGATTGGCCAAAATGGAAAGATTTCATTGAGGTTTAGTTAAGTTCCCTCGAAAGCACTAATTTTTGGACCTATTTTCTAAATACCCGAAAATATGGAACTCGTTGGTTATAAGTGGGTATTTATGCGGAAAAGAAATGAGAAAACGAAGTCATAAAATAAAATAAAAACACGACTTTTGGCACAAGGTTTCTCATAAAGACCAAGAATTGATTATTAGGAGACATATTCTCTGGTTACGGATGCAACCATATTAATATATTTATTGGCACCATCGATTATGGGACATATAGCATGCGACTGTCTAGCTTGCCTCTCCTTATTAGTCGACTCAAAGGTGAATTTTGTTAGAAGGTCACCTAATCAAGTGGCCTATTTGTTAGCGACGTTTGCTCTTACTTTTGTAGACCCACTCCGAGTGATGGACTTGTCATCCCTGGATTTTATGTCTATTATCTCTTCTGATACATCATAAGGCAATAATATCATGATTATTCTATAAAAAAAAAAGAAAAAAAAGTGCTAGCTGTTAGAAACAATAAAACTTAATTAGTCCTACAAGTTATACTTAGAGTTTAAGGTTACAACTTATAAGTAGGAACTTAGAGTTTAGGGTTAGACACTTAAAGATTATATAGGATTATGTAATGTAGGTTAGCGCATAACAATGTAGGTTATGTGATTTAGAAGGGGGTATGTGACTAATATTAATACAGGGTTAGATATAATATAACTATATAAGATAAGGAACATTAGGGCTATACATGTATATGGTATGATTTAGGGTTAGGGTTATACTTAATTACTTATAGGAATAAGAACATAAAAAATAACACATACCATATATGTCATAATCATATGATTCATATCATATTAAGATTGTTAATTGGGTTAATTACACCTAAGTACCCTAACTTATACTCGGATTTCAGATGGATACCCAATACTTTTTATTTCTTTGGCGAGTACGTAAAGTATCAAA